>VZRX01013820.1:0-44606 GCA_013398075.1 Notiomystis cincta
TCCAGGTCCCACTCTGCCTGTCCACAGGGAAGAACCACCCTGTGCCAGCCAAAGGGTGCCATCCTTCAGTGTTTTTGTCACTACTGGGAAAGCCAGATCATGGGGCTGTGGCTGGGACTGCTAGGCATGACCTCAGATTAATTAAAAATCAGGATTCAGTTAGTCATAAGTTCTAAGTGTCCTGTAAAGCAACGAAGCATGTCTTTACAAAGACACAAAAAATAAAGAAAAGCCCCAGTGATTACACCAATATTTGTTAGTGCTACTGCCAAGAAAAAACAATCTGAGGGTTTGCCAGCAGCTGGACTGCTTTTCCTTCGAGCATCAGGGAGGTGTGTGGGTTTTTTGTGTTCTCCATAAAGCTCAACCTCACTCTCCAAAAGCCCCAGCTTGTTTCAGCTGCCCTTGTAGGTGCACTCAGGAAAGAGCAGGTGAGTTCTGGGTCCTGCCCAGGGGTGTGGGTCTCCATCTGGATGCCGTGGAGAGGCTGGAGCTGCAGCATCAGCTCCCACTGACAGCTCCTCCGAGTGCCCCCTCAGGTGTCCTCCTGCCGGGAGTGTCACACAGAACCCGGGTGGGAGGGGCTGCCAAGGCTGCAGCTCCTCCTGGAAGGATTTCTTAGGGAAACCTCCTCTCATGGTCAGATTGAGTAGAATCAGGCTGCTCAGAGCCCTTCAGGAGTATTTTTATATCCCTCTTTTTTTGCAGGGAGCACAGAATTCCCTTCTCCTCCCACTCCCACTCTGTGGTATTTGCATGGATGCTTCAGATGAGGGTTTTATTAGATGCTGCCTGTATTAAAAAATCACACAACAGTATCTGTAAATTCAATAAAAGTTAAAAAAGAGAAAAAAGTTAGCTTTTACTTGGATAAAATCAGAATAAGACCTATAGTCTATATTAGACTAAATTCTATATCTTATCTGAAGTTGTTAAGAAGAATTTTCTTAACACTTTTAATGAGGTGAACAAATCTGAACAAGAAAGAATAGCAGTTTGGTAATTTGTATTGTGTAATGTTTTGGGAACAATCTCCAAATAATTGTTAGCAGTTTTTTTTTTTTTTTATAATATAATTAGTTGCTTAAGTACATTTTGTTTTAAGATCTAATTTGTTTCATTTAAAGTATATTAAAACCTGAATTCTCTGCTGGTCTGCTGGCCAAAAAACCCAAGCCATATGAAAAAAAAAAAAGTAAAATTTAAACATGATAAGAATCCACATGGCCATATTAAAATCAAAGTATTTTGACCCTTTATTTCAATAGAGAAATATCAGAGAAAATATTCTGAAATTTGAATTCCTTGATCCAAATATGTTTGAAAAACTCTCACATCCCAGACACTGAGACTGAAGAAAATTTGTGGTTAGGAACATAAAATTATAGAATAATTTAGGTCAGAAAAGACCTCCAAGATCATTGAGTCCAGCCATTAACCCAGAGCTGCCAAGTGATCACTAAACCATGTCCCACTGGCCACATCTACTTATCCTTTAAGCCCCTCCAACTGTTCTGATGCTTTACAATCCTCCTGGCAAGAAATTCTTCCTGATTTTTCCTGATTTCCAACCAAAACCTCCCCTGGCACAACCTGAGGCCATTTCCTCTCATCCTGTCACTTGTTACCTGTGAGAAGAAACTCATCCCCATCTCACTACACTCTCCTTTCAGGGAGCTGGGGAGAGTGACAAGCTCACCTTTTATAAGAAATACCCCCACTTTGATTTTGAGAGGGGCTTGATCTCCCCAGGATGATGATCTTCCTGGCACAAACAATGGAACAGGACCCTCAGGGACTGAGCTGGCAGCCACAGAGTTTCAAAGTGAGTGAACATGAGGAATAGGTCCCTGATTGCTTGGACAGGGCAGCGAGTGCATGTGCAGCAGCTGATCAGTTCAATGATTAATTGGGTGGTGATTGAGCATTATTGAACATCTGTGCTGAAGTCCTGATCCCTTTATGTCAAAGGGTCATGAAAAATTTTAGGTGCAGTGTTTTGAGGGTAATGTTGAAGCAATCCATGCCTAAAAGGGGAGTATGACAGAGATTAAAGCTAGAATTGAGTGACCAGGACATGTAAAAACATTTCATTTGGGTGTCTGAGAGCTGCACAAAAACACAGGGAGTAAACAATTTGCACTGAAGGATTAAGATGACCCAAGGCTCCAATAAATGCCTGACAAGATTAAATTTGATTTTTCTTTCCTGAGGTCAAGCTGTTCTTTGTTACAGTAAATTCATTTAACTGCATTCACCTCCTCAAAGATGTATTTTATGTACACTCTCCATGCACTGCAACTAAGCCCAAGTCATCCTGTAATATTGTATCATGAATGGACAACTCCATGTGCGACCAGTGAATGACCTCCCAGTTCACCCAAAATAAGTATGAAGTTTTTATCTCTGTGGCAAGAGCATTTACTATTATTAGTGCCTCAGAAATGTTGCTTTTGTTGTATATTCATGTAGGGTACAGGCAGAAGGGTGTAGCAGGTACGTGTGCATACTCATGTGTGTGCATGCAAGGGAACTCTTAAAATTAATTGTCTTGGCACACAAGACCTTCTGGATCTGTTTACATTCCTGAGGCAAATTCCTTAATATATCTGTAGTTAAACTGTTCCACAGGCTCTAAATGCATGGCTTTGGTATGCTACCCACTTTCCCTGCACAGGGAATCTCTGGGAACATTTAGTGCCTGCTGAGAATAAACATGCCCCTGATATAAGCACAGCAGCAACGTGTGAATACACTCTGCTGATGCTACTTAATCCTGAGGATAATATATTGGATTTTCTGTATATTATCTTAATATAGCACAGAAGGGGGAAATTGTTTGGTTTGCAGTGTGGAGAAGTGGGCAGAGGGAGGAGGAGGAGGGAGGGGAGTGGGGAGAGTTTAAATAGCTCCAGTAATGACCTCGGTGCTGATGGGGGACTCCCACTCACACCAGGAGTTATGCTGAGTGTTTGAACTGAGCAAGATTTGCCCAATAATGTCAGATAATGTGCAGTGCTAAGGGCTGGGCAATGCTCATTCAGGATAACACTGAGAAGTGGTTGCACTCAGACAGGAAAGCAGGTGGGGAGTTCCTTCCCAGCCCCCGAGGCCATATCAGAGCCATTCCCAGTGACCTTTCAAGGCCAAAAGTATTAGCTGAAAGATAAAGGTTTGGAAACCATCCTTGATCGTGCAGCCCTGATTTTCTCCCAGCAACCTGAGAGCTCCTCCACATGGGTTTGTGGCTCAGGATAGGGCAGTCCCTGAGGGCCATGGCTGAAAGGTGGGCCATCTGCATGGCTGGAAGGTATGCAGCACATGGAGAGGTGCTTATGTCATCTCCTGGTTCTGCTATACGAGAAAAAAAGAAATAAAAAGGTCTGGAGAAGACAGAACAGAAGAATATCTACAGCTCCAAACAGCTCAAAGAAAACAGAGGAGACAGACTCATTTGGGCAGAGTGGTGGGATTGAAAGGCAAGCACAGATCTGCACCCCTTCTTTTCTGACTACTTTTATTTGATCATCTCTGGTAGGAACAGGATCACCTCTGAGCAGTATCTCGTTCCCCCATCGATGTCACAGAGCACATCCTCCATTTCTCCAAACTTGTCTGGTAAAGCCAGTAGCAACATGTTACACCTTCTCAACAGAATATATGTATACATCTGTTTTCTTTTCCAAGGTAAAGATGCCATCAAAAGAGTCAGTTATGCAAGAGATGTTTTGAATGGTGTAGCAACGTACTGCTGTAAATTATCTTATTCAATTCAGGCTTTCTGGTGTTGGATGCTGGTACTTGGGAATGTGATGTTCACCAACATGGTGAATCACTGGAGTTTATGCAAGAAATGCTTTACATAACAACTTGCCTGTTTTTTTTTAGTGCAAGATAAAGAAATAAATCACTTTAACATTATGGAAATACGTATACTTTGGGGGGGGGAGAAAATGTTACTTATATTTAAAGTTCCTTTTAGTTTTAGTTTTTGTAAAACTAACACTTTTTTACTTGTTGTCAGTTGTTTTCATACTGGCAGAGCTCAGAAACTCACACTCTGCAGAGAGGGCTCTACAGCATCTCTCCACTCATTTCTGGTTGCCCCATTCACCACTGCAAATCCACAGCTCCTCTTCACAAGCAGGGGCAGGAGCTGGGGCTTCTGCTTATGTTTGCAGCCCCAAGCTTCTTCCAGCAGCTCCCTGTGCCTCTCTGACCCCAGCCTGGTGCCCTTTCCACTGAATCACGACAAAAATTGAGACAGACTGAATTTTACCTGTTTACAGTGATCACAGCTTGGAATAGCACCATGGGAAAGTCATCAGTCATAGAAACACCACCAGACAAGGAAAACAAGGCTTCATCAGTGATGGAAATCAACAGGTCTGATGGACCCTAAACATGTCCTCCATGTACCTAAGGGAGGAAACCTTCTCTTTCACAAGATGTGTGTTTGTAGCCACAACTCAAGGGGCCTCTGCCAAAGGAATAGGAGTTAACAGAGATCACTGAAGATCCTGTGAAGGACACAATGCTAATTACAGGCTTGAGCCTCCTCCTTTTGGGATCAGCGTCTGCTGATTTCACCTTGCACACCTCCCAGATGAGAGCTGCCACCTTGACAGCAACCAGGAGATAAACTACTGCTCCTGCTACTGTTCTGGAGGCTCTGTTTACTTGCACTTGGACTCACTTTCCTGCATGTGTTTATTCAGAGCGGTCACGTGCTGAGCACAGATCAATGTTGGTCTGTGATGTCTGCTGGAAACCCTCTGAATACCACTCATTGATTAAATTCTCCTTATCACTTGTAAGAGATTTCTGTGCTAAGGCAGCTCTTGGCACGCTCGATGGGATTTGCCAGGGACTGTGGTAAAGCTTGGTCAATATCATGGTGAAGTTAAATACTGCTTTATGGCACTTTGCTTTCTGCTCAGGAGATGTTTATGAGAGTTCAAAATGTAAACATGACATTCTGACTTCAGATAAGGCTTATCCAGTAAAACGTGTTAACTACTCGGCCGTTTGTGTGCATCTGCCTTTCAGTCCCTTTGTCACTTTGAAACACGTCTTTATCTCTCTTTTATGTTTTAATAGTGGCCATAACAGCAACCACCCCGCTTAGTGCCGGGAGCGCCCGCCAGCAGCCCCACACCCGGGCCTGTGCAGCTGCAGCGCCGACAGGGACCAGCAGAAAAAGAAAACTTTCTCCATGAAACTGTGACAGCTCAGTTCTGCTGCAGCACCTGGGCCTGGCCCCCAAGCTGGGGCGGGATGAGGGAGGAAACAAGGTCAGACGGGCTGCGATGTGAGCAGGAGCCAGGTTCACGTCGGTCGCCGGCCCTGCTCCCCGCAAACAAAGCCGAGCCTGCGGCCGAAGGGCTGCACCGCTCCCCCAGCCAAGCTGCCCCATGGCTCACCGTGAGCTGGGGCACTGCTGCCTCCGAGGGCTGCCCTGCCCTGCCCTGCCCAGCCCAGCCCCTCCGGGCTGGCCAAAGGTAGCCTGGATAACCTGTCCTGAAGCACAGCCGTACTTGGAAACCTCAGACAGCTGCTCGGGCTGCCCGCTGACCTCTCCGAGAGGCCTGCTGGGAGCAGGCAGGCATTTGTGGAGACCTTGCTCTGCATTTCTCAGAAGCTGAAATGTCCTGTAACACGATTCAGCATTCCTGAAAATGCTGCCTCAGACTGCCTCGGTTAAAGGGAAGTATTACTTCCCCCACGTTACTTGTAATCAAAACAATGGACATTATTATACCCTGTGCTGGCTCTGGGGTGTTGAGTGGGAGAAAGCGAGTCACAAGTTTTACTAACTGGATGGATTGTTTGATTGCCTCTTCAAAACATCCCGAAATCTGCAACAGCAAAGCTGCAGCCACAGCCATCTCTGGGTTTTTTGCTCCTCCCGAAGAGGATTTATCACTTACACTGATGGCAGATGGATGACTCGCCACTGAGTCACAGAGACTTGCTCTTTTTGCCTTGTTTCCCACTTGTTCTCCACAAAGGCACAGGATGCTTTATGTTTTGAAGTATACTTCTGCCACTTGATTTTTCAGGTGTAATTTAGAGTTTAAAAAGAAAAACAAATAAAACCAGGATGTGGGAAGCAAACAGACCAGCTGAAGACTTCTTCCTGCCCAGGTGTTGCACAAAGCAACCCCAGCTCCACCAAACAACTCTAAATTTTGAAGGAAAAGGCCATCTATAACTTGGAATCCTGATTTTCTCATTGGAAAAGCGAACAGATTTTTTCACTTGAGGTGCTGATTAGGTGGGTTGTTTTTTGTTGGTGCTTCTGTCTGAAATGACGAATTCTTTAATCACCCTTTCCTAGGATACATTTTGAGTTTATTTGCATCTGCATTTTCCCATGAAAGGTGAAGATTTCTCAGAAGATTACCAGCAGTCTGTAATCACAACCACACAGTACCTGAGGTGTGCTGCAGGTGCAGAGTAGGTGCAGAATTCCCACACACACTCACACACTCACACACACTCACACACACTCACACACACACACAAACCCCCCTACCTGTCCCACCAACACCCAGAAAGGGTGTTTCTTCTATGCACCACAAGAAATGAATAATTAATAAAAAATAAATAAATACATAAATAAATGCTAATTCATTATTTATTATCAATAATTAGTATTTAATGTCATGTCATCATGAGGATGGAAGTAGAGTTAAGAAGCCCTGTGGGGACTGCTTGTGGCTGGGATAGAAGTGTGCACAAGTGGACATATCCCACTGCAGTGGGATTCATGGGGAGGACCCACTGCAGAGAGGCACTGCTGTGGGCAATAGGGCACCACCAGCATCCTCCTGGCTGCTCTCAAGGAGTGGGAGCCCCCAGGCAAGGTAAGAGAGGAGAGCACAGGGCAGTACCCCACAGACAATGGCCAGGTAACACCTTTACATATTCAAGCAGGATGGACCCCAGGGTAAGTTTCCACCCAACAAGAATTTCAGGAATGCACTTGGGATCCTGCAGGGAGCAGCCCAGCCCTCAGCAGGTGAGGCCCAACTTACTTTTAGTGGGAAAAGTCATGAGACAGAATTCCCTGGGTAGAAGGCCAAGGTGCTGGAGCTTGAAGAGAACTTTATACTGAATTGCAAAGATTTGCTGTTGGCAAATAAGGTCTGATGGAAAATTAAACACCTGAAAAGAGGATTTGAAATGTCTTTTAGGAATTTACCCTTGTGCTACCTATTTTACAAAAATCTGGGTAGAGTGCTGCATTCTTGCCTCACTGCAGGGAGCTAAATGCTCTTGAAGTTTCTTGGAGTTTTGACAGGGATGGCAAACCCCCCAGGATTTTGTACCACAGAATCACTTTCAGTGCACTGCGTGGTGTCCACAGAAGTGACAGTTCTGTCACAGCTGGGCACTGCAGGATGCTCCATGCCAGCAGTGGTAGGACCTCCCTGCTGCTGCAGAGCAGGACTGAGCTGTGGGGGGACTTCCAAGTGCCTGGATGGAAGGCAAACCTGCAGAGGAGGGTGGGGAAAGAGGATTTCTGCTTCTCCTTATATGACTTTTCAATTTCTTTGGGTGGGGCTCTTAGGAGGGATGAAAATGGAATGGCTGCCAGAAAACTTGTGAGAAAGCCTGCTGTAGGCTAGATTTATTTACTAGATAACATCTAGTGCAGGTAACTTGCAACCTGCCTTACACTGAAGGTGAAACAGTTCCCTGTCTGTCACTAAAATTCAATTTACAGGTGCACTAATTAATCCTAGATGGGACTCTCAGTGCAAACTGAGAGACTTTGGGCCATATTTTATATCTTCTATCCTCCCAGGGAGTATTTACTTTTCAGAGAGATCAGGCTTCTAACAGCTACCACTGGGGAAGCTTTGCTTTTCTGAAATATTTGAATAGTGCTATCCTAGCCTATTGCTGCAGGTCTTGTTTTCACAAAAATGACATAATCATCATAAACAGCATTTTTGTATGGCATTGTGCAAGCTGTGAATTCATATGGTAATTCCCTGGAGCATCTGTTCCTCCATATTCATAGGTCCTTTAAAGGACCCCAGTCTGCACGTGTAGAACTTTGCATCCTGGTATTTCCTGATTTCTGCCATAGATTAAGGGTGTATTTCTCAAATGCATGGCAGTGAAACAGGGAATATACTGAAGACACCTCAGCTAAATATCCTCTGAAAGATCTTCCTTGCTCTCTCCTCTTGAAAGGACTTTTTGGAGGACAGGGTAGAAGGAGTAAAGCACTTTGTGAGGAGATAGGTGGCATGGAGACTGCAGCTGTCTTGGGAAAACCTGGCATGCAGAAACAGTGTTGGCAGTGCTGACACAGAGTGATGCTCTCCAGAACCTGGCTGAGTGTTTTCCTCTCTAGCAAACCCTTTTCAAGCACAATTTACCCTGGAACTACTTGCCTATTTTACAGAAATCACACTGCTGTGTAACAGTGAGGTTCCTGATACCAATTCCCAGCACACCTGCTGGTTTACAGCTTTGGCAGGTTTGTCTGGTCAGGTGGGTTGGCCTGAGCTGGGCCCTGCAGTCCTTAAGTGAAGAAATAAAAGGAAAGAAAACACTTAACTGATAAGCTCCTGTTGCTGAAAATCAGTTGCTGAAAACAAAAGTTTTATGCAAACAGCTGAATTCATCCTGGGCTTTACCAAGTTTTTGTTTGTGCTTCCATTATTGTTTGAGCATTTTTATAGGAAAGGGAAAACTTGAGCTTCTGCCTGAACTCCACTGGCTGCTATTCAGTTTTATATTGATATTTTTCAATTGCATTAACATCCAGTCACTCAACTAATCTGGTCCCATCCCAACCCACACAAGAGCTCTGATTTTCAATGAAAAAGATTTTTAGTGCAGGACAAGTGGTAACAACATGAGTTTTGTCTGGGAACATCTGTTGTCCTTTCAGCACACAAAAACAGAGCTGGGCATGAGAGGACAGACACATCCTCGTGGTCCATGTCTGGAACATCAATAATTTCATCATTATTTGTTTGGGGATGGAGCATACTTGAACCTTGGAGAAGCCAAAACAGTATTTTCTTCATACAGAGCATCACAGCTGATCCATTTCAAACTCAGAGAGCCCCAAGTTTAAAATTCCAAGACCCAATCTACCATGTGTTAATAATTCCTCAGGCTCTTCATGAATCCTTTACTCCTCTGCCATACTCAGTCTGCCTGCTGCTAATGCTGACCTGTCAGGAAGCACAGTTTGCAGGGGGGGTTCATGTCACCATTATCTTCTTTTTTGCTGTTCTGTGAAGATGCTACCAAACAGAACATTTCAGTTTTGCTCTACTGTTTTTCTACCAAGTCATCAACTCTCATTCTTTGTTGTGAATCCACAGCAGGGATTTCTCATTCAAATCCTAGACAGGTCCAATCTTGTTTTCTATTAGCAGGAGTGTTCAGATCATTAAATACAAGGTGGTGGTGGGAGGTTTTTTTGTTTGTTTGTTTTTGTTTTGTTGTTTTGTTTGTTTGTTTTTTGGTTGGTTTTTTGGTTTGGTTTGGTTTGGTTTTGGTTCGGGACTTTTTAGGTTTTTTTGGGTTGGTTGGTTGGTTTAGTTTGGTATTTTTGTTTGGTTGTTTGGTTGTTTGTGTTTTTTTGATACTATAAATGGCAGCAAAAAGGAGAGGGTGCTGCTGTGCCTGTGTGTGAAGAGTGATGCTCTTGGCATCTGCACAATCTGTGTGTGACAAAGAGAACTATATCCTGGTCCACACTCATTTCCTTAAGGTCATCACCTCTGTTCCTCTTTGTCATATGCTTAGACTATTTTTTTTTCTCTGCTGACCCCAAGCCTGCAGACTTCAAGGATAGGATTTTCAGAAGTGTCTTAAAAAGAGTTTATGTCTTGAATAATCCTGACTCTCTTAATCTCTCTGCTCTGAGATGGGGCGTGCTGTGCTGTTTGAGTATCAGCACAAGTGCACCACACAGAACCACACATGGTTCTGGTATGAGGAAGCTGATGTATAAATCAAGATTTTTCTCTGTAGCCACCCTTGATGACAAAACAATGTCTCACCTTGCATAGAGGAGCAAGGTGAGTCACCAAATCTGATGATTTCATTCTTCCCACAGACACGAGGCAGGGTGAAGTTCACCTCTTTTCCTTCCTTTCCTTGTGTGCTGGAAGGCATTTTGGAGGCTGAAATATTTCCCACAAAAGCCCAGGGTAATACAGGTTGTTTTAAAACAGAAGAGAGCTGGAACTCCTTGAGATGCATGGAAAGCACTTAGCAGGAGGGGAAGAGATAGACATTGTTTTAGGAAGACAGAGAACCCTTCACCTTTCACAGAAGGGGAAAGGCACCTGAGAAAACAGAGAACTGTCATGGAGAACATGAGCTGAAGACCCCAATTTTTCATTTCCTTTGTGTCTTTGTGGTTTTACTGATACATGAAGAGAAACAATGAACTCAGAAACCTCCTGTGAAACTCCTGTGTGCTGCTGTGTGCACCTGGGTGTGTTTGTGTGTTGGAAAGCCCCCTTGTGCACCTCCCACAATGGCAATGGTGGTGAAAGCTACCCTGAGTGTGCAGGGCAATCTGAGAGCTCCTTCCCAGGCACAGGAGCTGGTGTAGGTACAAATGCCAAGATTGTGTCAGGTGTGCCTGGAGTCCAGGCAAGAATGATGCTAAATTTCCACTGAGAAACCACTTTGGCTTAAATGAAACAAAGTCCTGGGGATGCCTTGGATCTTTTGAGTGTCTGATCTGGGGAAGAGGAAGAAAGCTGTACCTAGAAATGCCTTCAAGGTGGTTATAAGGAGCAGTCATGTTCAGGCCCCTGCTCTTGGACTCCTAGTCTTTGTACAAGTAAGCACACAGTTAGGAAGTTCTGTGTCTGGCATTGGCAGGAACTGGAATATTATTGCTTGACTGGTCACTTTTCCCCATGTCTGGCTTCCACCTTCCAGAAATAAAGCAATGATTAGTAGCACAGGAGAGGAAGCAAGGAGAAAACTGCAGGCAAAGCTGAATGTGAGCAGATTATAAACCTTGCCAGCTTTGATGAGTTCCAGGCTGGGCTGGGTAGTGTTGGGAAAGTAAAGTAAAATTTTAACTCAGACGAAAATCCCAGAGGTGAATCAGCAACCAATTCTCTAGCATCACATCCCTGCAAGCACGTCCATCACGTCTCAGAGGAGGAGGTGGTACCTTTCCCTGGGACATGCACCTTCCATGTGATGTTCCTGACTTCAGTGCTAAAAGAAGAACAGTGCTGCCTGGCATGTTCTGACCTGCATGAGCTCTGAGCATGCCATTGCCTCTGATGAACTGTTCTCTTTCATCCTCCCTCTTCCCTTAATATTTTTTTTTTTGAGAATTAAGGTCTGCGGTCATAAAAAGTGCTCATATCCGCTGACTACAGGTCTGGGTGTGATTTGTTTCCATGTGAAGATATTGACAGGTTTCTGAAAGATAAGGCCTCCTCTTGCAGTGCAGATAAAAAGAGTATCTGTCCTCAGGCGAGGCAAACTGCAGGAAAGCTTTGCAGACAGAGCAAATTACCCTTCCTGCTTCACGGCCGTGCGTGCCTGGCTCTGCCACGAGCACTGCTCCTCAGAGGATTTCGGAAGAGGTCACTGAGTAAGGACACCCAGTCTGGAAAACTCAGTGGGAAATTGTGGGAAGCTGTGGGAGTTTGCTATCTTGCCCCTTGTCTGCTGCATCCACCCAGCCATTCTCCTGCCTCCACTGCCAGCGTCCAGCCCATGTGTGCCTCGTGCTTCTCTCACCTGCAGTCTGAAGGTGCCCCCAGAAAAGATGAGTATCAGTGACTGAGCAGAAAAGGTAAATTGGTTGCACAAGCAATAGCTGCATGTAGATAGAAATGTAAAAACTTGCTACTGCCTTGTTAACAATCACTGAATAGGGCAACGTGGTGGTGGTTCAGCCCCTGAGGAATTCAAGCCTGGATGTCTCAGCTCACAGAGGTGCCCCCAGGTATGTAATTAGCAAACACATTTGAGCTGTGTAAGGAGCTCTGGGGGGCTCTCAATGGCACATGAAATACTTCATTTAAGATAAATATGTATGCACTCACTGCTGCCTCTCACCGCAATAAATTCAGGTTTGTAGGTAACTGTGTGAAATG
The DNA here is from genome assembly GCA_013398075.1 of Notiomystis cincta. NCBI lineage: Eukaryota > Metazoa > Chordata > Aves > Passeriformes > Notiomystidae > Notiomystis > Notiomystis cincta. Next base: position 12,117 of record VZRX01013820.1, read on the forward strand.
GGGGCAGCAAAGATTCTAAGGTTTAACATTTTGGAGAGCCCATAGTACCTCTGACAGCTGGACAATGCTTTGTCAGGAAATACAGTAATTTACAGTCAAGCCCCTTGCACTGCAGAAGGCTGATTCCCTTGATTGCCTGGAGCCTTATGGAAAGTGGCAAAAAACCTTTGTATCTGGGGATGACTCTGGCTTTCATGTGAAGCTTGTGCTTTATAAGCCCAAAGCTCTTCAGCCTGACTGATGACTTTGTATGGCATTTTGGTGCTCAACAGGAGACATGCTATGGAAAACCAATCTATGCAACACCATTAGCCTCTCACTGTGGTCACAGGTGATGCTCTTGGCATGTTCTGTGGAGACTGGTTTCTGTTCATGCTGCAGAACATGGACCTCTGCTTGCTCTGTGTTCTGTTCTTTGTGACCAAACTACTACTCCACCTCCACCAAATGGAAAATGGAAAATTACTGACCCCCTTTTTTTGTGAGATCTTGCCCTCTTGCTTACTCCTTTCTTTGGCCTCTTTCAACTCGCTGCATATAACTGACAGAGTTAATAAAAAATTGGTAACACAAAAATATTGTTCTCTCTTATCTCGCTAGGGAGCTGAGGCTTTTCAGGCAGCTTAATAAATAGTACTATGAACCTAGGGCTGTTTTTGCAATAGGTGGCTTTAATTAGTGTTTAATGTAGGCTGGAAAGAGAAAAGAGGATTTCAGAATCAGTGCTAGGAAGCAAGTAACATCATTGCCAGGTCAAGAGAGTTCCTTCTCTCAAAAGCAACCATGAAATTTGCCCTGCACAGCTCTGGATTTGTTGTTTCTGGCTTTCTGTGGTTAGACTTTTCCAGTTTACAGGAAGACTATGTCCATCAATCCATCCTTCCTTTCTCAGCACCACTCCTTTAAATGCTGCCTGAGCTGTTGGCATCCAGCTGTGTGCTTTCAGGCTCTGCCAGCTTCTCCAGGAGATGGTACTGCAGAAATACTGTGCCTTCATTTACTTATATGCCCCTGGCTTTTGAGTGAGCTCAGGCCCATGTTCACAGCCTGTTTCTCTGCTGGAGGTTATGTGGGTGACCAGAAGCTCTGGGACAGGCAGCTCCACCAGGAAGCTGGAGGTGACTTAAGGAGAGCTGTAGCACTTCTGGTGGGCAAGGAGGAGTTGAACTTTTTTATCACATGCTGTTATCAGTAGTGAGATGAGTGGATTATGAACATGAACAAAGCATTGACACCATGAACTTTTTTCCAGTTGCTTTAAAAGCTGTGATCTGAAGAAAGAGAGAAAGAGAAAAGCAACAAAACAGAGTGAAGACCTAGGGAGAAATGAAACACAAGAAGGAATCAGAGCAGTAGAGTGGGAAGGGGCATAGAGAAATCAGCCTATCCTTTGTAGAGGAAGAATTGCATTAAAAGTGCATATCAATCCTTAATGCTGCCTTAACATACTTTCATGGATGTCAAAAACCTTCATGCTGAGCTGGTTTAGCTTTGCAGTGCTCACAGACCACACTGCTTCTGGTAACATGTGATAGGCAGAGCTGTTGGCTTCCTTCATCCACATGGGTAGCAGTGGCAAAACTACAGAAAGCACCTAATCCAAAATTCTCTCTACAATAAAAGATTGTTCACCTCCTTGCTCCTCTCCCAGCAAGCACTGGCAGAGAGCAGAGGGAAGATATGTGGGACACAAAACCTCCAGAGATTTCTCTGCTCCAAAGGTTTCTGTGCTTCTGTGTGGACAGGTGGAAAGGAAAGGACTACAGGAGATGCTGAGAGAGCATAGAAAGGGTGAAGTCAAACTGGGGTGTGCAAGGAGATGCATGCCTGCAGAACAGCTCTGAACTGGGAACAGGCCAGACTAGACGTGGGCTGTACTGAAGGGCCTGAATTCTTTTGGGTTTTTTGCTAGAAGCACTCGAATTTTCCTTCCTATGCGTCAATGACTGTGGGATACAGCTGCTTACAGTCAAAATGGACACCACCAAGAGTCATTATATGTTGAGAGAACAGGTGTATTTAATCCCCTTCTCAGTAGTTACTCATTAAAAGAAGGCAAAACAACCCAAACCAGCAGGTATTGCAAGGGAGAAAAAAATAGTTAAACATGCAGGTGATAAACATCTGAGTTGCTGATTAACTCCTGGTTTTTGTAACCCCCACAGTTCTTCAGTTGGCTTACTGGGAGACCAAAACATAGAGCTGTGCCACTTCAATAACTTACAGTGCACTTCATCTCTCCTTGGCACAGGTGTCCCTGGGCTGTGACAGCGAGGACAGCACTGCCCTCTCCTGATGGGAAGAGTTCAGATCCCTTTCAACACCTGCAGTGCCTTTCAGTGTGAGACAAAACAGCCAGAGAAATCCATTTAGGACAGGATGGATTGAAGGATAACCTGTTCTTTGGTGTGCCAACTGCCACAAGCTGGGAGAGAAGGAGTAATTGGCTTGCTGTGTGTGCACATCCTCAGGCATCTGCTCCAGGATGTCCATTGCAGATGGGAGGCTGGGGCAGCTGAGCCTTTGGTCTGTCTCTCTGTGGCCAGGCTTATGCTCTTGGGGAACAATCTGGGCTGGAAGGGAAAGTGGAGACTTAGGCATTTCAGGAGCAATCACAGTGAAAAATAAAGCAACATGCTTGGCAGGATGGAGAAGAGGCTGATGCTCATCTGTGAGGAAAAAAAAGGGTGATTGCAGATGCCTTCTTCCACCTGGAGCATCTTGTTTTGCCTCCTGCACCCGAGCAGCTGCATTCAGTCTGGAGTGTTGCCTCAAGCAATATCTCTGCCTCGCTGTCAGTCTCGATGTTGTCACTTGTTATTGCAGCCTGTCACTTGGGTTTGACTGAGCACATGCTGCTTGCCATCTGAGAAGTGAGGTGGCAGCACTCACTGCCATCAAGGGTTCAGCTGAGCCTCCTCAACTGCTGGCTCTTCCTTATGCTGCCTGACTGGAGCATCCTGAGGTCTTGCAGGGATGTGAGGAAATTCCTGAAGATGTGAGTCCCTGAAGAGGGACAGCTTTGCCATGTGGTGCAGAGGAAGTCCTTCCAAAGTTTAATAATTGCATTTTTAACTAACATAGCTTGTGCTTAAGCAAAGTTGCTCTGTCAAGGAACTGATCCTGCACCACTCCAATCTCTGCTTCACTCAGAGGAGGTAAATTTAAAGAAATAAACAGAAGCACTCAGCACCATCAGTAGAGATGGACCCAGGCTCGCTGAATGGGCAGGATGTCAGGGGCCCATCAGGCTGAAAGTGAATGCTAGACCATGGTGAGCTGAGCCAAGGAGGGCTTAGCTGTGTCTCTGGGGATAAAGGATGCCCTGTGAATGGAGCCTGAAAAGATCCAAATCTGGTTTGTGTTCTCTCTTGCTTCTGCTCAGTCTCTTAAAAACTCATCATCTATAAGCTAAAAACAATAGCCATTAAAAAATCCAAATTCTTGTTTGTCACCATTAGCTGTCACAGAAGGCAAAAATGCCCATTTTCTGGACCAGCTCATTCTGCTGCTTGACCTGCCTTTGCAATGCTCAGCTTTAATCTTTTTCACTTAAAATTTCACAGTAAGGCTCCATTTTCCAGGTCCCAAACAAACAGCAGGGTGCACACTGAACAATAGCAAAGGGTTTGGCAGCATGCAGGTTTCTGGTCTGTGCCAGAAAAGCTTTTCTGATGGCCCTGAGTTCCTCTTTACCCCCCTCTGCCAGGGCCTGACATCAGGGAAAGAGAAAATACAATTGAATGCCATCAAGAGTAATGTCCTGTTTATTTTCCTGCTAACAGAATTATTTTCAGAACATCTCAGAAATCAGAAATGGGAGAGACAGGAGGGGTGGGAAAACCAGAACAAGCCCACTTTGGGATTTCATTAGCTGTCAGCAGAGAAGACACTAGAATAAGGACTAAAATGTAGGCCAGGGACACAATAAATGAAGCGGTACATGTGTCATGTGTCCTTGTTTACCCTTCTGGTAAAAGACCATAAAGAACTGGGGAGGTTTCTCTGCCAGAAGCAGGATGGTGTAACCTGTTAATTGTGTTTGTTGGTTATTGCTGGTTCCTCTAGCTGTGTGGGACAGTCACTCCAGAGCAGCTCATACATCAGCATGGATTTACCAGGGGAGAAAATCAAAGGAGATGTGGGCTCCTCCCCATGAGCAGTGGCTGCTGCTGTTTGCCCTTGTGCCCAGTGGTGTGGTTGTGCATCTGCACAGCCTCTTCCTTGACACAAAATGGGAGAGCCAGTCTGGCATCTCCTGGCTGCTGGAAGGGACAGGTCTCGCTCCCTCTTTCCACATCTCCTCCTTCCCTGCCCACAGTTGCACCAGTGCTCTCTTGCATGAGCTCTAGATTAGATGGGAAGGGAAAAATTAAGCATCAGTTTGGCCGGTGCTCTACCAGCTTCTGTAAAAAAAATTTATTTATTTTTTGTTCTGTAAGACTACTGTGTTAAATCCTGCTTTGTTAGCTCTTAACAGTGGAGATCTTAGTCTGTTCTTGTTCTGTGAAACTGTTCTGGCTTAAAATCTGCTTAATTATTCCTTAAAAGGGAGGATCTTAGGATTCTGAGCTCTCTTATCCAGCACAGAGCAGCAGGACACATGGACTATGCAGATCACCTCAAGGTCAGTGGAAAGTGCTCTATGTCTTCTTGCATGAGTGAGGTTTTCTCATCCAAATGCTATGTGCCTATCAGAGATGTTCAGTTCTGCCTTCCAGGATGCTGAACAGCCCCCAGGAGTTCAAGGGGTCTGTTTGTCCTCAGGCCAGGAGAAATGAGGTGGACACACATGTGATCAGGTGTGGGCTGAGGAAAATGGGGTGGCTTCTGTCCAGGTCTGCAAACTGGAAATCAGAAACCAAGTGTGCTGCTCCTCACCACACAGTCTTTGGACCACCTCTGCCCACTCCTGCAGGGGAGATGTTCCTCCTCTGGAAACCCCCACAGCTTGCACTGTTTCCACTGCTTTAATTGTGATCCTCATCCCTGCAATTACAGCTGCTGTGACATGGATCAATAACAAACTGATGAGCCAGAGCCTTTCCTGAGGCTACTGCATGGAGCAGGGGATGAGGAATGGAGCAGGAGGCTTTCCAGCTTTCAGTTCACCACCTCCTGTCTCAGCAAGGTCAATAATAACCCAGAATCAGGCAGAACAGAGGGCTGACTCAGCAGGACTCCCCAATGGGCTTGCTGCCTGCTCCTCTCTGAGCTGACTGCACTGGTGATGATGGGGAAGAAAATATATGGGAAGGGAGGATGGACCTGTCACCTCCTGATAGCGCAGTGGTATCAGCCATGGACTTAACTGGGGATGAGTAGAACAGGGGCACATGACCTCTCTCCATTCCCTGGGATGTCTTTCCTCAAGTTACTGTGCTATGAAATGAACCTACAATTTTCCAAGAGAAGTAGTTCTTTCCATAGGAAAGAGTGAATGAGCCATGAAACAACATTTCTGTCCTTTACACAACATCAGGACCCACACCTCAATTAACCTTTTAACCAGGACAAGTTACTTTACTGATCTGTGTGCTGTGAACTCCCTTCCCTTACCCATTCCCATTTTGGTAGGGACTGCATTCATGTCATCTTTTTCTTTGTGCAACTCTTTTTCATAAATCACTTTCTGTTGTTCCAGTCCAGCTGCCAAGTGGAAAAGAAAACATGGATGGGCTTTGATTGCCATGTCTCTTGCTAGTAAAGGAGAAAGGCAAACCTGGTCTCTGAGTCAAAGCTAACAGTGGGTGGCCAACACCTATTTGGCAGTGGGGAGGAACAGTGCTGGAGATGGCAAAGAACATGGGGGTGGCTCTACCTGCCCCTGGCAGAGTGGCATTTCCTCCTGCTCAGGAGTGCAGGTGGGACCTGGCTCCGAGCTGCCTCAGGTTGGGCCCATAGTGATAAATAAAATACCCAGACTGAAACTCTGTCCCACAGCTGTCCCTTCTGCTTGGCTGCTTGCACACTTGCTGGCCTGGTTTGGGGGCCATTCCCATGAGGCAGCACCTGGAACGTGGCTCTGAGTTCAGCTGGCTGGGTGGATGTGAGCTGTGCTAAAGGTCTGTGACTTCTGACACAGACATCACCTGCAGTCCTCATCCAAATCCACTGAAGGCAATGGAAAGATCTCCTGGTGGCTTCAGCAGCCTCTGTGTCACGTCCTAGACTGAATTCAGGCCAACACAGGATCAGAACAACCTCGCTGCCTAAGCAGCTTTAGGCTGATGTCAGTGGAGGGGTTGGTGTGAATTCTCAGCAGCAGGGTTGGTGTTGAGGGGTGAGGGCTTCCTCCAAGCCAGGGTGGATGTTGGCTGTCAGGTCCAGGAATTTATAACTGTGAGCAATACAAGTCCAGTCAGGGTAAGTTTTAGATTAGTGGCCTGGATAATGGTTAATGACTGACCTACAGAATAAATTTTCATAGGTGAAGTCTGCTAACCTCATGCTGAAAGCAGCCATGCTGTACTCTCCCTCCACAGATGAGGGTTCTTTCAAAATGGAATGGGACTTCAAAAGTTATAAATTTATTCCAAGGAAAATTTTCACTCTGTTCCTGAACTTATTGCTACGTTGTAAAAACAGGTGCTTTTTACTCTTTCTCGACCTTTGAAATTACTCCACAACTCCTAGAAATTTGGAGGCAAGAAAAAAAGATTGGGACAACAGATTAAAAAAATTAAAACTCAGGCTCCAAGGATAGCTAGATTTTTGTTGTGTAAATACATGCATATTTCTATACAACATACTCTATAAAAATAAGATAAGGTATAAGATAATTTTGAAAATCATATAGTCATTAAATCAATTTCTTGATTATTCTTGGTAGCACAGTAGATACAGTAAATATTTACATAGCCTGTGTATCTTGGAGATAGGAATCAGTTTCGTTCTGAGTTTGTATATCTGATACTGAGGACAGACACTACATTATGAAGACACTAAACACTTTTGCTGCAGCAGCAAGGACTCACCATGTCACTCATTTTAGTGACAACCTGTGACCCTGCTGAATGCCATTAAGTGATAGGATTTTTAGGAACCCGTTGAGGTACAGGAAAACATTTGACTGACAGACAAGTTTTGTCAGGCTTTCTTTTTCGTGGCTGCTGAGCAGATCAAAACTCTCTGGTCAAGGCCCAGATCTTCTTGTGCTAAGCTCCAGGCAGAGGTTTGACCAAAGACAAGCTAAAGTTGAATGGAATGCACACCAGGTATGGCACATCTATAAATGCCACGTGACACTTCCATAAATCCAGATCCGGAAAGTTCAATTCAAGGAGAGGGTACAGGTGATGACAAAATTTGAATTCTTTTAAATCCTTTCGTATTTCTTCTGGGACTAATGAAAAATTATGCTGCCTGGTGTAAATTGATGTAGCTTTGACCTCTGGAAAGAGATGATCTGCATCATGAGAACATGGCCAAGTACTGCTGTGCTCTATGAGTGCACAGGAGCGGGGGGTCTGAAGGGCACCGTTATCAAAGGAAGTGAACACTTGAAACACAAAGAATTAAAGTTGTTCTGTACCAGTCATGAGGCCAACCTTTGTTGCTGTAAGCACAGTAATCTTTCTGTCCTTCCTGCAAAACACAGCCTCTCCCAAAAATCTCCAGGATGACAGAGACTCTTCGCTGATGGGTTTAAAAGAATTTTTCTGTCTTTTGTTCCAAACCCTGCAACATCAGCTGGCTCTCTAGAGCCATTCATCTCCTGGAGCAGCCCACTGCCATGGCCCCAGCCTTGCAAATCAACAGAAAAACACTCCTCACCACAGCTTCCTAGAAACCTCAGCTGAAAGGACTCTCTGAAGGTGTCTCACCCAAGAGGGAATCCCCAGTGCTGTGTGACATCAGCCATGGCTTTATCCAGCCATGGCTTTATCCAGCCATGGCTTTATCCAGCCATGGCTTTATCCAGCCATGCCCTGATGTCCTTCAGGGACAGAGGTCCCATTTCTTCTCCTGGCTGACCTGTTTCCTTCTCACCCTCCCAGTGAGAAAGGCCTTGCCTCATGTCCAGTCTGAACCTCCCAAGCTGCAGTGTGTGGCCATTGGTGCTCCTACTGCCACTTGACACTACAGAAATGAACATGTCCCAGCCACCCTCACCTCTCCTTAAAAGACTGGCAAGGACATCAAAGCCAGACAGTGTTTCTTGGCCTTTTTATACACTGTTTGCTCATGTGGTAGAAAAGAAGGCTCAGGGTGCACATTCAGGCTGGGGACTGACTAGGACCTGAGATCACCAATGTTATTTAGGCCATAGTGTGTTTCCTGGCACTGTTTTAGCTCATGGCTATTCTTGCCCCCACAGACTGTGCCCAGGCTTAGCCTGGCACACAGCATCAGCCAAGAACTGTTCCCAAAGGTAGCAGAGATGAAGCCATCCAGTATTTTTAAGACACTGAGGTTTAGCTGTACAGACACACTCCATGTCCTCGTTCAAAAGAATGGGATATGACCTGTCTTATTATATCCTACTTTTATGTTTATATATCTACATATATAAACATGTCCCAGAACACACCTCTTAAGTGCCAGCTGCCAGTTCACCCTTTGCACTGTCCAGCATTCCCTTCCTGCCACCTCTGGGGACAGAGTGTGAATATTCAGCTTTGTGTCCTAGGAATCCCACTCTGATGCTGCTGCTGCAGTACTCTTACATTATTTCATATACTTTCACTCAAAATATACATGAGTTTAAGTAATAACATTACTTTAGGCCACAGGGACAGTACTTGGGGCTACAAGAGATGCAGGGTTAGGTGCTAATCAGAACAGATATGCTCAGTCAGCTGGAGAGAACTCGTCCTCAGCACTGTGGGTGAGACCAGCTCCAGAAGGAGATGTCTGAGCAGTGCTGATGTAGCCACAGGAGTGAATAGTTGGCTGTTCCTGGAAGGATGTCTCGAGCTGGTAGATGAGCCTCACTGTTCTCTCTGTTATCAGGAAGAAAGCACTGGGCAAACAGCTCACACACTGCTGGCAGCCAGCAGCCAGATAGACCTTCTGTTTTCATTGAACCCAGATAATTAATTTGCAGCATTGATTGTTTTTTACAATATATTTGTGCCTCATTTAACATTTCGGTACTGCAGCTGAGAACAAATAAATCCAAATCTACACAAGCTGATGGTATTGGTAGTATAACACAAAAGTCCTTTTAGAAATAACTGAGTTGCCTTTATGGTCCACATAGGACATTTTGATCTGCTATAACTAAAGCCTTTTACATCCCAAAATGAAAGATTTGTACCACTACAACATAGCCAGGAGTTCCAAATATTTGTTCCTTGTCAGAAAATTAGGTTACAAGGGAAGAATTTTTTATTCCTTTTTTTTTCAATGATGAGCATTTCTAAAGGGTCAGCAAGAAAAAATAAAAATCCACAACATATCTGGGAGTGCTGTCCCCTTTCAAATAGAAAGGAAAACTGCACAGAAAACAGCACTGATGGAAACCCTTAGGGTGTGAAGCTTTGCAGAACTTCTCCCATCTTGTTCTCCCTCATGGCCTGTGAGCACTTGCATTTAGTTATCACCCAGAGGCCAAAATAGATAAATTCAGCAAATAAATCCCAAGTCTTACAGCTATGAAGACAGAAGTGTCAGGAGGGAACACGCTCCGAGCCTGTGATGTGACACTGCTGAGAGAGCACTCCAGAAGCCAGGGGATAACTCATGGGAACAGGAAAACAGCACGCTCTAGTGGGGAAATCATTAAAGTCAGTCAGAAAAATCTATTATAAAACAAGCTGCTGCACTGGATACTGCACGTGAGAGCAGCTGTTGCTTCCTATCCCTGTCCAGTTTCTTCTCCCCCCGCTGTGCATCTCATGTCCCCTGCTGGCCCTGGTACCCCCGAGCCCGGGCAGGGGGACAGTCCTTCCAGGGCTGCCCCACCTACGGACACAGAGCTCGGGCTGATTCAGGGAGCCAGAGCTGGGTCTTCTCCCTGTGGCTTGCTGAGTGCATTGGCACAGAGCGCGTTTTCCTGTGCCAGCGTGGCAGGGCCAGTTGGAGGGGCGTGGGAGGACAGTGGCGTCGGTGACCGATGGCTGAGTGCCCCATCAGCACAGTAATTAGCAAGCTCCTTCCCTCTCCCTTTCCCTGGCACACAGTGGAAAACTCCGTCTCCATTAAGAAGCAGAACTCATTACTGGCGAAACAGACGCTAATCAGATATTAGTTGTAACCATTAATGAAAAAGCTAATGAGGTGCTGAGATCCCCAGCGCTGACTAAAATGAGTTAATCACATCTCACTGCTCAAAGGCCCATTAATCTGCGTGCATGCTGATGTTTCCCATTCCTTTGCTCATTACAGGAAATAAAAACATCGTTCTGGCTCCGTTTGCGTGCATGTGCTGGATCCTCTGCTAAGCTGTAAAGCCACGTTACAAAACCTGCAAGTGGGGACAAGCAGTGACGCTCCCCTGGCCCACAGGAAACCAGCAGAGAGGTGGAATGACTCCCACCCTCAAGGTGGGAAGCAAACACGGTGCCCACAGCCACAGGAGTGATTTCTCATCGCTCCTGGCTGACGGTCTAGAATGTTATTCCAGCCCCTACAAGTACCAAGAACTGAGGAGCCACCAGGTGCATTCCTCCTGAAACAGCTCGTAGTTTGTTCACCTGATTTCCTGTCACTACTGCTAGGGGTGAGGATTAATCTCACCTGATTCCAGTGGGATATCTCTGGGATGGATGAGTCATTAGAAGCATCCAGCCACCGAGGTAAACTGAGGTTAGGTGTAAATTTGACATAGATTTATTTCAGGTGTTGTTGGCAATAGATGCCTGCAGACTTCCAGAGATCCCCTGGAATCCACAGGATTCTTTAAGTATCTTATTTATTTTATTCTGCCTGGAATGGAGTTAGTTTTATTCCAGCACCCATACAGTGCTGTGCTTTGGCTTGGTGGCTGTGGGAAGTGAGTGAGTGGCTGTGTGGGTGCTTGGCTACAGGCTGGGGTCAAATCACAACCTGTGCCCAAAAGCATCACCAGCCTATCCCTATGCCTGGCCTGCCTACTTTGATGAACCAAACAAACAGGCAAAACTCTACTTTTCTTCGAAAGGTTCTCCAAAAGATCCGTTTGCTTTGTTTCTATGTATCCTGTCTTCACCTTTAAATCTGTTTATTTCTATTTCCTTACTTACCTCTTCAAATCAAACCCTCAAATGACTGAGCCTGTCAGCTTGCAGAATTTCTCCCTGCAGCCAAGTCTTTGGTGTCCCCAGTGAAGAGCCATCAATCACCAGTCTTCCTCCTGACTCTTTCCTGTGACTCCACCACTGCAGGCAGGAGCTCTGTGCCTCATCAGCATCTTGGGGAACTTGCTTACATTTACACACACTCTGACACCTGAATCCTTCAGCATTTAAAGGAGAAAGAGGAGTTGAAATAGTGATGGGATAAGGGGGAACAGTTTTAAATTAAAAGACCAGAGATTTAAATTAGATGTTATTAAGAAATAATTTACAGTGAAGGTGAGATACTGGCACGGACTGCTCAGAGAAGCTGTGGCTGCCCCATCCCTGGGACTCTTCAAGGCCAGGTTGGATGGATTTCAGAGCAACCTGGTCTAGTGGAAGGTGTCCCTGCCCATGGCAGCAGGGTGGGAACTGGATGATCTTGAAGGTCCCTTCCAATCCAACCACTTGATGATTTTATGACTGATGCTATGATTGATGCTATGAAATCACTGCACTATTTTCTACCATATGAAACCCACTCTGGTGTTTGAACACGGGATGTGGCCACAAACTGGACACACCTCAAAGCACAGCTCCAGTGTGGCCAGTCCATTCACACCCCCAGCCCCAGACTGGGGGTTTGGGATGGGGCTGGGGGAGCAATGTGCAGCTTCCCTGGATGGTGGCAGCTCATTGGGAAAGCCAGGAAAGCAAGGAGAGGAACACAGAAATCCACATGGAGAGTCTCTGATTATGTGGAAACAGTAACTATTGTGGAAAATGTCCTGCCTTAGTAGGAGTGTTAATGTCATGGGGGCAGACAAACTCCCACATGGATATATTTATATTCTGCCAGCCAAAGGTTACCTTAGAAACTACAAACTAAGGAGTAGAGCAACATGGTGAATTTCCTAGAGGAGAAAATTTAACTGAAAACACGGAGATTTACCTCTCCTAACAAGTACCTGACCATGAAGAACCTTTCACTGTGTGAACTATATTTTATTTCATATTGCCTGAAGACAATAAATGTAATGAGATCGACTCCCTCAAATCCTATAGGAAAGACAAGGGAAAACAGATTTTTAAGGGTGGCAAGGGACTCCTTTTGCCTTTTCATTCATTTGGTTTAATTGCTATTCTGACTGAGCCATCAAAGGAACCTGTGCCATGAACTGAAGCCATACAGTTCCCCTGTGGGTATTTTCACTCTTCATTTGATGGTACAAGCAAAGCCCTTTGTCCAAGTCCTGTGGTTGGTCCATCTGTCTGCATGCTGCTGTTGTTGCTGTGCATGTCCTTACTAGTCTCGAGTGGTTTCCAGATTGTAAATTTATGCAAATTACTTTCCTGACAAAATAATTTCAGACCTGAAAGCTGCATTGCATTGCACCTCTTGTGAGTGGACATGAAGCAAAATACAAAATGATTTCCAAAAAGCTGTTCTTTGGTGTTATTTTGCTTTGCTGAGGATGACAGAGGAGCAAATGCTTTGCATCTCCTGTGGACCAGAAATGACTGGAGTAGCTGCTCAGATCTGTGTGTCTCTATTCTGGCTGGGCTGTATCCATTAATGGTGGCTGATATCTCACTGATGCAGCATGTCTAGAGCCTGGGCTGAAAAGCAAAGTGTCAAGCAGTTTCTGAGAACCTGATCCTCTGAACCTGATCCTCTGAAGGTCACACTGGACAGCAGCTCTTTCTGTGACCAACTTACACTGCCTGTATCTGAACCTGGAGCTGACCTCTGGGACTCCCTGAGCTCCTACCACTGGAGGGTTGCATTTCAGATGGCAACTTGCATCCCTGCCAGACCATCTGCCCTACTCAGTCCCTTCAACAATGAAAGGAAAGGGCACATAAAAAAAGGTGAGCAGTTGATGAGGTCCATGAGAAATAGCCAAGGTGGAGTCTCCACATGCAGAGCCATGGTGATGCAGATGTGGCTGTGACCTGCTGAAGTGATACCTGATCAAAGGGATCCATCCATGACTGCAGTGCTTGTGTGACCACATCAAGCCCTTAAAACAGAGACCTGGGGTGGATCCTCAGACCTCAGCCAGGTCAGACAAGCTGAATCTTTTCTCAAGTCACTGGTTTCTGAGTCTGCATTAATTTCCCTTACTAATCTCTTAAACAGAGAACAGATCCATTAGGAGACCACCTGCATATTAAGTTCAATTTCTTCCTCCAGAGAGGCCTAGAGCTGCCATGGGAGCAGTGTTATGTCATGACCACAAGCAGCCTGAAACATGCCAATGTCACCCAAGGGATCACAGAATCATAAAGGCTGGAAAAGGCTCTAAGATCATTGAGTACAACTGGATGGGTGTGAGGAAGTGGAATAAGCTTCATTACACTGTTATGTGACAGAGGAAGCTCTAGGAGCTAATAAAAATACCGTGGAAAAAGAAGTGTACACAGAACACTTTGATTTGATTACAATAAAAATTTTATTTTGATTCATATCATACTGAAAAATTAAATAAATAAAATGTCAATGAATGATTGTGTAAGACTCCCCACCATTAGAGAAAAAAATCATAATCGATTGTGTAGTCAGAGAAAAACACAAAGAAAATCTGGTCATGGGAGGAAAAAGTGCTCAAGAGATTTGGCTTTGGTAAAAAACATAACACACACTCCAGGAGTGCTTCAGAGATTTTGCAGTGGTGGCAAATACAGTCCAAGAGTTTGAAGCCTTGACAAGTTGTTAAATGTTTTCCTTGATTCTTTTAAACCAAATAAACTCAAAAAGGTTCTAGCAGGAAAAGTCTTCAACAATGCCAATGGGAATTAATTCTTCCCTCAGCATCATGTTAGTATCTCCTGATTCTGAAGGCAATTGAAAGAGCAGCAAAATTGTGGAGAAACTGAGACAAGGATCTGTCAGAACAGTCAGCTGCCTAAAGGACTCTAGAAAAAGTTTCCCTGGAATAGAAATGTGATGGCACAGACTATTCCTCATCCTACACCTGGAGAGATCCACTCTCTGCCCTCCCTACACTCTGAAAAATGGACATCAGTAGTACAGTTACTGCTTGCTGTTGTCACTAAAATTAAATGGGAATTGCAGCTTGTTCCATGATGAAAACATTAAATCTATCTGCATGCATGAGCCATAAGGTTTTATGTGTGCTGTCAGAGGCAGAATGTTCAGGGGAAAATGGGAATTTTATTACAACAGCAAAAGGAAACTTTCAGAACAACACAGGCTAGAATATATCTAGCTTCTTTTTCCACCATTTTTGATTCCAAATTGATGCCTGTGATTAAAAAAAACCCCAAAACATCAAGGGGCTAAACCACCATGAGTCTTCTTCCAAGTCTTTCTAAAAACAACTGAAAGAACAGTCGATGTTTCTGAATTACTAATATTTGTCCATGAGGAAAAAAAAAGTATTTGAAGCTCCAAAGCCCAGCTACATTGTGAAGTTATCACTGGCATCTTCCACATAGTCTTTTACCTCTTGAACTTGCTTTGTTTGCATTACTGCAGCATCTCACCAGAGGCTTATTGATAAACAGCAATTTAAACAAGCAGGAGTGCTTAAAGCAAAGAAACAAATATGGTTCAGGTAGTAATGCTTCATTCATTGACAAAGGACATGTAGAAGACAGTAAGCCCATCAAATCTGCTGTGCCTGTGACATGCAGCTGAGTTCTGCTGGCCACCATGCTGGAAAATGGCTTCTTGACGTGAGGATCATGAGCAGGGCTCATCAGGACTGAAAATCCTGCCCTTTCCACACTGCTGAACTGAGGGAGCCCAGTTCCCCACACAGACATTTGGCATCCTTGGCTCCTCATACACCACAGCTCCAGTAAGACTCATGTGGGCAGAGCAGCTCATGATGTGGCCCAAAATTCCAGCTGACCTTGACACTGTGCCATGGATTGCTGCCTTGAAGGGCACCTCACTGGTACCAACTGGTGCAGAAAGACAAGGGGATAAATCTTGGATGAAGCACATCACTGTTGAAGGGCTTTCAGTGAGCTCAGACACTCAACTGCCTGGACATTCTGCCACAACTAGTGCATAGAAGAGAGGTCATTCAGATGATGGTTTCTTTTGCCATGAACTCCAGCCAGTGTGACACATTAAAAATGAAATATGCCATTTTCCCCAAGCCTGATCAAAAGTCCTTTGAAGTCTGTGGCAAGAACTCCTGTGGTTTCACCAAGGCTGCAAGTGGATCTGTAATCCACGAGTGCTGTTTCCATGATATCAAGAAGAAAAGACCATTGTTTTCCATTCTTCACTGCCTGAACCTGGATTTATACTTCATTTGTCCTTGAGGCTTTAATGTGTTGATTCCAGCAAAAATCTGTGGATATAAAACCTCCACTGTAACTGCTCTCCTCTCACTGCCTGGAGGTACTGACATCAATATACTCATTCCTCCAGAGATGCACATGATTTTGAAGTCTGTCTCATGCTCTAAGATCAGCTTGCGCAGATTGTGTCTTTGTAGGTGCTGCTACAGAGCAAAAGATTCTTAGTGTATCACGACTTAATATCCCATGATTTTTTTTTCCATTTCAGACAGAGACCTTGTAAAGAGATACCACATTTTTAAACTTGTAAAAAAATTAACAAGAAAATTTCCCTTGGGACTTTTGAATATTTTCCCATTAAAAAAAGATAAAAGTTACCTTTAAAAATTGTCTTGTTTGCGTTTGTTCAAATGCAACATAGGAGTTGTTAATATTGGTTTTGACTACAAAAGCATACCAGACAGAAGATACACTTTGGTTAATTTTCCCCCTTTTATAAAAATGTTTAATTTAGGGTTTGTCATCTTAAAAAAAATTATAAAAGGCACATATAAATGACTTGAAGAAAGTCCACTTTCCAATCTTAAACTGATTAAATAAAAAAACCCCAAAACATTCCAGAATATTTTCCACAAAAATAAAAACCAAAAAACCCAACAAAAAAACCCCAACAAGAACAAAAATTGCATATAACCAAACAAGACAGACAAGTGGCTAAAAAGGCCATTTTTTCTCCTGGAGTTTTCAATATGATTTTCTCCATCATTATGGCTGTGTAGGAAGCAATATTAAATAATAGATGAGATGATTTGATTCAAATTTTCTAGACACTATCAATGCAAAATGAGGCAATGGTGAAATATTTACTCCTCCAGGCAACTTCATCATGTTTTTCCTTAATACAGCATGAAAACAGAAGTAATAAGAGAACAGAGAAGAGATGGTTGAAAAAGAAGATCAACAGCAGAAGTGAATTAATTTCTTTGAGGTAATCCTTACTATGATGTTCACAGCTGCCTCAGCGGGTCTCAAGTCCCAGAAGTCATTTTCACTCTTCTTCAAGGATCTCCTGCCTTGCTTGAGGACAGAACGGACACACAGACAGCAGTTTCTGTGCCCAGGTTTCCCCTAACTGCAGCAGGCAGATCTTTCATCAGTAATTCAAGGATCAAGCCATAGAGCCTAAGAAGAGATTAATTTATTCCCAGAACTGATTGATAGCTCCCAGCTATCCGTAGACAGGAAATCATGTGCAGCTTGGAAGCCGCTCCTCGGCCTCGTTCCCTGCAGAGCGAGATGCTCCAAATCCACCGCAGATCCACGCATCCCAGCCTGGCTGGCACCCAGCTCATCCTCGCTGAGCTTTGTTCTGCTGCATGCTGGAAATTGCAGCCCCCACTTCTCCCTGTGGCCGGGGTCATCTGCCCTTGAAAAATTTTATTTTTTCAATGGAGGCAAGAGTCAAAGTTATATTGAACTCAAAGTCCCCGTCATGGACGCCTGTCTTCCGGAAAGCCCCACCTGAAGTGTTGTTTTCCCAGTAGTGATGCCAGTGCCCTCTGCTGTCTGCTCCAAAGCCATACACATTCACCTAGGATGGAAGGGAGAACTGGTGTTACAGACTGTTTGTCATCTGAGGGGCTGAAGAAACTCTTTATTCGCAGTGTATGTACGGGCAGCAGCACCTGAGGTCCTCAGTGGTGCCCCAAGCTCTCCTGCTGCATGGCACGACCACAGAGAAACAGCCCAAGGCCCACCCAAGGCACGTGACATCCTAAGCTGTGCTGAGACAACAGGCCTGAACTCAGAGGGAAAAGGAAATTTCTGCCCATTAATTCTTGTTGAAATGCATTCCTCTCCCTTAAGCATGACTGACCTCAGGACAGCTGGGACTTGGGATGAGAATCTCCTCTTTAGCTGATTTAAGCCACAAAGAGTGAAAAAAATTTGGTTTGGTCCTGGTCTTCCAAATAATGGCCCATGGTGACCTGACTTAAATGCTTGGTTATATGGTATTTGCAGTTACTTCAGAGACAGATGGATTTTATGTTCTCTGCATGTGTACCCACCTAGAGCCTCTCCTCTCCCAAAGGTTCATTTGTTAGTGGCTATGCCTTTTTCCTCTGATGGTGAAAGTCCAAACACCAGTGCTGATTTATTCAGAGTGAGAGTTGGTGGTATGTCTGACTGGATTTGAATGGGTCATAGCCACAAAAAACCAAAAAAAAGCTCCCTAAACCACCCACACCCAGGTTCACTCAAATATGAGCTGGTTTTAAGTTGGTTTTGGTAATGCCAAAGCCCTGTTCATTGCCTGCTCACTAGAAAACAGGCTCCACCAATCTGCTGTGACTACAATAGAGTTTCTTCCAGTATCTTTAGGAGTATTTCCATCACCTCTCCAAGCAACACAGGCCTGGGTGACCAAAACTCTTTCATCAGCAGATGTGTGTCCAGGACAGGGATTTTGCCAGTAAAGTGATTTTTATCCCCCATGCTGAGAAGCCCATGCCTGCAGGGTTTTGTAGAGCTGACCTGCCTTACTCTAACCAGCTGAGTCTCCAGTCACTTTGGAGCACCTCACATCACTTAAACCAGGGAATTTCCCCAAGTAACTGCTGGAGCACAGACATTTACTATAACCCACAAGCTTGAGTTTGAAAATGCAATGAGACAAAAAGTAATTGAAACTTTCACCAGCAAGATGGGCACAGATACCATTCATATTTAGATGTCTTCTGATACCAGCTGGAATCTCTGTTTATGTTCAATTATATTCTCCTGGAGTGCATTGTAAACCCTACGATTTGCTGACATTAAAAAAGTCCATCACTGTCAGTTGAGAGTGTCTGCATGTTTCTGAGGAGCCTGCATGTGTTTTAAGAGGTAAATGGCAGAGAAGGTGGAGAGGGGGAAACAAAGGCTGAGTGAGTGGCCAGGGGTTGTTCCTGTTCCTGTTCTTCAGTGTGAAATGTCCTGATTTTGTACCCACATATCCAAGCACAGACAGACTTTACCTCGTCGCATACATGGAGAGCAAATATCAAAGACAGAAGGCCTGTGGAGGGGTATCTCCCATGATGCTCCAGCCAGTTTTCATAGATGTATTTCATAAAAGTTGGATTATAAACCAGGATCTAGGCAAAATTGGAGAGAAAGACTCATTAGTAAAATACCCTGGGAAGGAAACAATGGGAGCACATCATTCCTAAAGGACACCGGGGCAGGGGAGTGGTTAAAAAAGGAGTAATAGTTATTCCTTGAGGGCAGATGAAAGGGAAAAATAAGGCCCATATTAAGTGCATTCAGGAATATTTCCCATGTGCAATTACATATGAATGGCCCTTCCTTGGTCTAGATATCCCTCCTGCTTACAATAATGTAAATCCTGGAGATTCCTACTGAAAGCAATGGGTATGAAACAGCACAGGTGAGATGGAAATTAGGCACTAGCCATTCAACTCTCCCTGCAGCACCCTGCAGGTGAGCTCTGGGGAGTTGGAATCCTCCACAAGGCAAGCACAAGATGCCATGACACATTTCACAGAACCACAGATTAACTGAGGTTGGAAAAGACTCCTAAAATCATCAGTCTAACTGTAATTTGAGTGGGAACATAAGAGCAACTGCCTCTTCTGCCAGCCATGTCTTGGGCTCTCTATGGGTACAGATCTGAGGAAACCAGGAGTCAAATGTAAACTATCAGGAAGCCTATCAGGTAGTGGATGATGCTTTTCTCCTGTTTCCCAAACATGCCATTTTTCTATGCTGTATGTTTTTTCTTACAACACATAAACCACATTTTTTTTATCTCACAGGGGCCATCTCACAGAGACAGAGCACTTAAGATAAGGCCTGAGAGTACAGGAAATCCAAGGACTGGTGGGAGCCCTTGGTTTCAACCCCCTCCCCTGAGTGAGGCAAGCAGAGGCTTTTCCCTCCACCTGTGGTTGTGATTAGAGTGACAGCATTCCAGTGCTATCTGGTTAGCTGCAAGGCTTTTTCTTTCACAAAGCCAGAGGTTAATTGCTGATACTGTATCTGTGTGTAATCTCTTCTCACAGGGTGTTTTGCATTGCACAATGTGGGGAGAAATGCAGGCTTCTCCTCTCCCGCTCAGGAAGCTGCAGCGTATCACCATACCCTGGGCTGCTGCCACTCAGCTGTGATGTGAGCTTAACAACCTGCCCTGGTGCCTCTCACAGGGGTTTTCCAGAGGTTATCATGTACCTCACAACAGGTAAGGATGAGCTAAGGGATTATTTAATGCACCTAGAGGTCCATGGTTTGAAGCAAAGAAAAATAAACTGATATTAGTTCAGGGTCTCACCTGAAGGCTTTGGCAAAACCTGGCCTCTTGAACAAAAGGTGTGTGCTTAAATTTGTAATTTTAATGTTCTAGAGCTAATGTCATACTTTAACAGCCCTTGATAGACTAGACACCTGCACTTCTTTGGAAAATCATCCAAAGGCTGAGAAAATGAGACCTTTATTTTTCTGGAAGCTCCATGGAAGAGGTTCTTCCTCTCCCACACAGCCTGCCTAGGTTATATCCTCAAACCATGCAGCTACAACAACAGAAGTCTCTGCACAGTGGTCAAAGTTCCTACATGGGAATTAACATCCTGCCCCATGGCAAATCCTGCCTCCAGCCTGTCCCTGTGCAAAACAGGGACTGTTCCCTGGTCTGTGCTCTCATGCAAACTGTGCTTGAACATTGCCTGTGAGACCTGTAATACACCTGGAGCAAAACCTTCCTGGACTTGGCCTGAGCTCAGCCTCCAAGTTTGTTTAATTGGGTGCAGGTAATTACTGCAGCTCTGGGCTAAGAGCCTACCACCAGCAATTCTCCACTGACTTGGAAGCACACAGCTTTATTTGTTCAGAGTTCACTTGGCTCCTTATTACAAGGAGCTGACCTGGGAGTGAGAAACGTCCTGGGTGTTCAAATATTACAATTATTTAAGGAAACCTCCAAAGTCTCTCCTCAGAGTCATTACATAGAAATGACTGCAATGGGTGGGAACAGAGCAGTTGCTGTGGAGGGCAATGCTGCACTTTCCATGTCCCTGAGCAGCACCAGAGTAAGTGATGCAACCTTCAGAATGGAGTTCATGCAATGGCATAGCCACAAGAGCCTCTTCTTTCCACCCACAGTTATTTAGTGGTTGATCCATGGCCTAAATGGCACACAGGAGCCAAATCCTTATCTTGGCTGAGCCTTGTAAAGTGTCTGTCTCCTTTATTTTGGTTGCAACTTTTTATGAATGCCAAGGGCTTGCTTGGATTCTTGCAGTCTCTCAAAGAGGCGAAAGACCTACAAATAAATTAGCAGAACAAATCCAGCAACCAGCATTGCTCACCTTTTCTTTTTTGACTTTGATTTTCCGTGGAACTGGAACATATGTGCTGTTAAAGAAAAAAGAAAGACAGCACCATGATAAATAAAAGCCCAACTTATGAGTATTTTCATGTAATTTCAAAGAAATAATATTCTTCATGTACAGTAATAAATTCAAATTATTTGAAAGTCATAAATTCAAGAAGCTGTTGTAAAATGAGGCTGCAATTAAATAACACAGCAGGAAAAGAACTGAGTTGTCACTGAAGCAATTTTATAGGAAACCATTACATTCTTAAACATTCGAGTTAATTATTGACCGTAGGACACCAAAGATTGAGTTGAGAATACACTGTAGAGTCAATACTATGTGGAGCTTGAGATTCCTAATTCTTGGAT
This sequence comes from Notiomystis cincta, assembly GCA_013398075.1. Lineage (NCBI taxonomy): Eukaryota > Metazoa > Chordata > Aves > Passeriformes > Notiomystidae > Notiomystis > Notiomystis cincta. The sequence goes on from VZRX01013820.1 coordinate 33,339, forward strand.
CATTATGGCTGCAGTCTTTGGTCTTGGATGATGGGAAAGACTTTCCATTTAATTCTTGGCAGAAAAACCTTCTCCCACCAGGGGGAGACTTTTCCCCTCCTAATCCTCGGAGCTACCACAGGATTTTCAGAGTCGGCGGCAGCAGAGTTCACCCGTTCTGTGGTTACATGAATTTGGGCATTCCCAGGACACAGCCCCTCACCAGAAAGCTATTTCCCTCCTCCCAGGGCCATGCCGAAGGCTCCTGCAGTTCCCAGTACAAAATTTCCAAGTTACACCTTATGACTGGGTTGAAATCACGAGTCATGTCTTGAAAATGAAAAAAACTTTTATTCCCCATATCCCATGCACAGTGAGCTGGGCACAGCTCATCACGAGTGCTGTGAGGGAAAAAACCTTCCAGAGTTCATTTCAGGTGAAAAAATTCGGGTGAGCTGGCCTCCTAATTGGAGCATATCCCAAAATATATCCTGCACAGTTTTAGATGGGTTGTGGGACATCACCAAAGCCTTCCATTAGTTCAGTCTAAATGTTTTCATTTGGGTTTTGGTAATGACAAGGTTTCTGCCATTAAAGTTTTACTTTCTTTGAACCATGGAACAGCATTATTTTTAAAACTTAAGTCTAAGTCTTCCCAAACCAGTGGTGACCTGGCAATGTTCTCCTGACCTGCAATCCCTGCTCTGGGCTGGAGAGAGGTGATGGGTGGTTCCAGCCCTCCTGAGAGGTGATGCTGTTGGGAAAAGGGACACTCATGCAGGCTTCTCAGTGTGGTCTCAGCAAATATTGCACAGCTGCAGCCCATGCCTGACCCTGACCAGCAAATCACTAAACAGTCTTGGTGATCCCATGTCCTTTTTGTGCTTATGAGGAAGAAAAGGGCTTCTTTGCTGGTAGAATTGGCTCCACATCCCATAAATAAAGAGTCAATCTTTTCTAAAGAGGAGGTGTGGAGGAAACAAGAGGGCTGTATTTCATGGAGAGATACAGTACAAGACCAAAGAGATGAGTATGCAGTGTTCAAGACAGTACTTGTGGACATCTCTGATCTAACCAGGAGACTGTTGTAGCTCTTGTCAGATGACATATCAGTCATTTTAACCGGGGGCTATTTCATTCTTTCAGAAGAAATACCCAAGCCCTGCTGTCACGTGGCTGCAGAATTTCATCAAATCACACAGAAAACATTGATACACTGATTTAAGACCTCTGCTCTTGTGATCATGTAAAACCTGGGCTGCAGGACAGCCAGGGAGGGAGTGACCCAGGAAGGACCACACAGGAGTGGCACAGAGTGACACCTGTGATGAAGGTGGCTACAGGCAGGGTCACGTTTCACCTGGCAAACATTGCCCATGAGCCACTCTGCAGGGCTCCAGAGAACCCTGTCCCTGTCCCTGGCCACCCTGCACAAGACATTTACTGAACCCTTGGTCCAAGATGTACAACATTTTATGGAATACAATAATTGTCTTTGCCAAACTAAATGGAGCTTTTTTCCCCATGCAGATTCCTAAAGGACCTGCAAGTGAAGGCAACCAGGGTAAATATATGGCTGATGAGGGCCTGGCAGTTTCCTGTCCCAGAAAAGCCATTTCTTAGTCTTTTCTGGAACAATGCTTAGTCTTAGAGAGACATTTTTAGATGGAAATACATCAGTCAAATGGGACTAAGAATGTCTGAGAGAATCACTCAGCTATCAACTGAAGCTGCTATTAAGGCAATCTGCAGTTTGGCTTTTGTTTTGAAATGTAAAAATTGCAAGAGTTATGATAATACTAAGAGGAGAATATGTTTAACTCACAGGTTTTGAGTTTTAGGAAATTCTTTCACTTGGATTAAAGACAGAAGATTAAACACTGTGTAAATTCTAACCAATACAGGATGCTTATCTTTTTTAGCCATGAGTACACTTGGGTTCTTGTTAGTCTAAACTCAGCTGACACTGTGCAGCCTGTGCACGTGGCACAATGCACAAGCAGATAGGGATAAGGAGATAAGCACTTCTTCCCTTCTAAAATACTGACTTTAAATGTGCTTTGTTTTTATTGCATGCCTTCTCCCCTTTAAAAATGTGCACTCAACAATTTCCTTATACCCATTATCTGACAGTGTGTGTTTAATGCATGCTTGTAGGTTAATTCTACAAAGCTAAAATTATGCTACATTCATTGCTATGATTTGTATGCTTAAGATTTCCTGCTTTTATTTTCCCAGCTTATTAATTATGCAATTTCTCTGCTTTGAGTATGGCAAATATCTTAAAATAATGGTATTTCTTTCATGTGGTTAAATACTCACACACTAATTTACCAGATGCTTTCCTAGCCCATGTATACAATTTAATTATAAATATATAATACATTCTGTAATTTATTAAACAAAGGTGTTTTCCCTTTTATGTGCTGTGACTGCATTGAGTTTTATCTTAATAGGCTAAAGGCTCACTTGAAATCAGTGCAGAGTTCAGGGTTCAGGAAGTACCAAGAGCTCTTTTTGGGGCAGAGGCAGGCTAGTGGACCTGCCTGCAAAATATGTCTCCATATAAATTATAAAACAATAAAATCATTTAGGTTGGAAAGACATCTAAGATTATTGAAGCCAACAGTTTACCCAGCACTGCCAAATCATCACTAAACCATGTCTCTAAGTGCCACACCTATACATGTTTTAAATCCCTTCAGGGATGGTGATACCACCACTCCTATGGACAGCTTGTTCCAGTGCTTGACAACTCTTCTGGTGAAGAAATTGGTTTTAATGTTCAATCTGAACCTCCCTTGGTGAAACCTGAGGCATTTCCTGTTTCCTTGTCTCTTGTTACCTGGAGAAGAGACCACCCCCCACCTGCCCACAGCCTCCTCTCAGGAGTTGTAGAGAGTGATAATGTCCCTCTGAGCCTCCTTTTCTCCAGGCTGAACACCCCCAGCTCCCTCAGCTGCTCCTCATCAGACTTGTGCTCCAGCCCCTTCCCCAGCCCTTCTCTAGACAGGCTTCAGCAACTCAGTGACTTTCTTGTGGTGAGTGGTACACTTTTCTAAGTGCTCTGATTTTTCCAAGTTATGAGTGTATCTTGAAGATTTTTTTTCAAGACAATTTATGTATCTATTAAATGCTGGTGATGAAAAGGGTAAAAGGAAGCTAACACAGATTTGTTACAAGTTAAGGGAATCTTAATAACAAATGAAAAGAATCTAAAATGCATCTACAAAGAGAGAAAAGAAAATGAAGAGAAGAAAATTAATCTGTTTTTCCATCAAAGAGGTTTACTTAAAATTGCAAAGTCCATCTTATGCCCAGTCAACATGCCCAAGAAACACTTTCCCAAGATGAGACTTTGAAATTGGGAAAAAAGTTGAAATGTCTTGAAATATTTCTCCCTGAAGTAAAGCAATCTGATCTGCTCTTGCTGTCTGTGTGCAGCAGAGTGTCACCAAGCAATCCCACAAGGCTGTGGTTTTACATCCAGCAGATAACCTCACACACAGTACAAATGTCATGTATTTCATTCTCTGGATTAGGAAAAGCCAGCTCACAGGGGGGAAGAGAATCTGCTGGTAGGCTTCCAGAAGAAACATGCATTTTGATCACATTTCTAATTCTGGTGCTGCCATAAATGTATCAAGCAGGAGACAACCTTTACTTCTGACAGCACTCAAAAAGGAACTGGAGAATAAATTTCAGTGTGCCACATTATTGCCAAGTAGAAATCTTCAATTTAAGGCTAGGACATGCAGGTGACACACAAAACATTGTTTCCCCTGCACAGTTCTCAGTCATGTTCCACCAGGAAAGACAGACCAAACTCCTGACCAACATGTCCAGCTCATCCTGTGGATGGGGCACTAAGAGCTGTGGTCTGCATCTGCTCCCACTGCCTCAGGTGAGCAACCCAGGTGAGCAACCTGCACACCCCTCTCTGCCTCCTCGTCCTCTTCTGCAAGTGTACTGACTCCCAAGAACCAGAGAGGAGGAAGGATGAGCAGAAACCCCAAATGAGGCACTGAACCCCAAAGCTCATGAGTCTTTTGATCACACTGGTCACCTCTCCACCAGCAAAACTCCCTCTCTTCATTCCTGAGACCACTGGGGATGTAAGGGACTGGATCTCAATCTCTGCCTCAACAACTGCATCATAACATTAAGCTTTTCCTAGAAATCAAATGTTCAGGGCTGAACTGTGACTGGAGAGGGTCTGCAAAGCACCCCTAGGCCTTATCAGAAGCAGGGACTTACTCCACACATAGCTTCTCATCTCCCACAGCAACATAAAGTCCGGAGCTCCCACCCCCTGTGCCTGCCCTTACTCACAAGTTGATGGTGCCTGTGGTGAGAGCAGTGACAACCCAGCGCAGGTCCAGCGTTTTGAAGGGGATCAGGATCATGCTCACATTTGCTGCCAGCTCTTTGTAGCTCTCAGGATAAACAAAGTGGTGAGTGGTCTTGCTCCCAACATCTGATTCGTAGCCAGCGGTGGGGGCACGGTTCATTCTGCAGCCCAAAAGTAAGAATTCAGACAGGAGAGGAATTAGGCAAGCACAAATACACGGGAATTTTCACCAAGTCATTTGCTTGAGGTGCAGGAACATGATCCCATGGTTAAGGGGGAGTGCTGTATGCAGGCTCTTCAACAGCCTTGGCAGGGTGTAGGGCTCCTCAGGCAAGCCAGAATGATCCTCATTCACATGGTTAAACTGAAAATGAAAGCTCAGCTTTAGTCTGGAATTCCTTGGACTGAACAGGAGTGTGTACCAAGCAGGTGTATCTCTGAGCACATCTCTGCATTCCCTTTACAGTCATCAAAAGAGTGGTGAGTCCATGAGGACACATCCCACTTCATCCTAAAGCTGCATCCTCCAGCTGGTGAGAAAAACATTGCCCTGAAGCACATCAGCTTGACTTCTTGCAGTTCTGCTCCTCCTGTGCACACAGGTGTATTTGAATGTCTAGGGTCAAGGTAATAAATTGTATTAGGTGTGATGAGAAGCAGTAAATATTCCTTAGGTCCTCCCATGAAAAGGCACCACAGCCACAGTGGCAAATACAGGACCTGCTGCTGCCCCTTCATTTACTCAATCCTTACTTTTACTTTGTAGTGTGTCCTCCAATGTCCACAGACACTCAGGGTCACTGCACACACGTGGGGTGCTTTAGATAACCCTGGGGTCAGTGCATGGAGACCTGCCCAGGGCCTCCAGGGCTCAGTCAAGACGTGTTGGCAAACAGGGCTACCCCACCCTAGGCTGGATGTATCACAGACTCACAGAATCACAGGATGTTCTGAGTTGGAAGGGATCCACAAGGATCTTAAGTGAGTGGCCCATACAGGGAACAGAGAGGGGATTTCTGAACTCAGGACTGCAGAAATGCCTCCATGCCTGTGTTCACTTCTGGGAAAGCCAATCTGGGAACACATCAGCAATTCTCTCTCTGATGCTTTAGCTCCTCAACGGCAGAGATTTGCATATTTCTGTGGTGCACATTAGAAATCCCTGAGGCAACTTGCATAAATCCATGACACTGTGCAAAACCACAGAGAAACCCCTCAGTTGTCTCTGAGCAAAATGGTTTTTTTTCTGCAATAACATTAGCTCAGCTCCTGGCAGAAGCACAGGGAGGACAAGGAAGGATGTAGCTGACAAGGTAATGAGGAGCATCATACATTGCCAGACAACATGCTGCCCTGGTTGCTGATAACAGGAGAAGCAAAATCTGTTTATCAAGTCTATGCCAGGCTGTGTTATTGCATTTCTCCACCAGGTGAATTACTTAAGTTTCTTCTAACTCCCTTCAAGGGAGTTATTAGTGTAGTTAGAATATCCTGCCAGCCTCCTGGATTCGTTATTGAGCTCCCTGTTACTGGCTTCCCTGTCAGAGACCCACACCACACAGTGCAGAAATACTGGAAAAGAACAGGACCTTCTGTATTTTATCTTGAGATTAGTCAGTCAAAGGTATAAAATATGGGTGCTTCTTTCCAGCAAGACAAAGACAAGGGTGACATGTTGCTTATCTTACAATCAGCCCTGCGGTCTATGTACCTTTCCCACCACCCCTGGTGGGGCCATATGGCAGAAGGCAGCATTCACACCCAGCCTCAGCAGGAAGGACCGAGCAGGAACTTCCTTCTGTCATGAAAGTAGACAGTTACACAAATAAAAATGGGCTGGGACACACTGTTTGGGAGGAAAGCTGCCCCCTCAGATTCCTTGGCTCTGCCCTGCACTTGGCTGTATTGCCAGAGCATGTGGAAGTAAATTTCAGGTCACTATAGATTTTGTGTTTGACGCACAGAGGGGTCACCTTCCTGCATGAATTCCCATGGTGAATCCTAAAACCTTGTGCAATCCTTTCAGATCTGGCTGAAATATAAATCTGAGACTGGAAGGTTCACTAAGTCACTGGGAGTTTTGCCCTTGCCAGGGATGGTCAAGGCCTCAGACCAGAAACATGCACCTTGAGTGTGCTGCTCTTTAGCTACTGCTAGCAGCTATTGAGTCTAGCAAAGCCTCTTCTGCACGAGTCTGGAAACACAGGCCAGGAAATATAAGAAAGTCCACACAGGAAGGATGCTCTCTCCATAGGGAGGGACACAGAGTTAAGCATAAATGCACCACAGCTTCCCATATTTGCAGCTGCCCCACATTTACAACCTGTAGGAATAATGTTGAGGGCTCTCCCTTTCCTTTCATGGACCTGAAGGCCAGGTTGGTGCCTCTGCCTTTGGGGAGGTACTTTTGGCAGGGAACAAGACATGCAACTGCAGGAAGCAACTCCTGATATGATTTGTGAAGATTCAGATGTCACCTGAAGACTCTATGCCACGTTCATGCCACATCAGAAGCCAGGGTGGCTTAACAGTGTTGATCTTCTGTTGATTTATTCTTGACTTCAGTGCACAGCTTCCTACTAAAGGTTTTGATGCTTCTGAGAGTGTAACCCCACATATGGCATTTTCAAGAGCAATCCCTCCCTTCCTGCCCTTTATTGCTCTCCAAATTGTACTGTGCTGGCAGCTGTGGTGTGAAAGGCAGATGACATGCTGGAGATGAACTTAGTCCAATATTTTGGCTGCCCTCGGGGTGATAAGTTCTGCTTAGCTAGTTCCTGCTTGCCTTTCAATGGGACAAAAAAGTAGCCAACCTTGTTTCCTCAAAAGGGAGAGGCAGTGTGATCCTTTACAAATTAGCTGCAGCCAAACAGGTGACTCCTGTCCACTGAAAAGTGTTTTTGGCTTCCCCACCCCACCACTGCTTAAAAATGAACCAGTGCAAGGAAGTCAAATTCTAATACAGTCAATTAAATGTCTAAAAGATCACACGTGAGCACTGGCTGCAGAAGTAACTTCTCCTCATAAGTGCAAATTTTTTTCTCCTATATTTTTTAACGCAGGCCATTATGGATTGTGCAGAACAAGCCACAATATCAATACCTATTGATGTTTTTTTGTCCAAGCTAAAACACGAGGTCGCATCTCCAACACACATCGTTTATGTCCCTGAAACTTAGATTGACTCAGTGTGTTTCGCTAGACAGGCCCCGAAACCTTGTTTGCTCACTTGTCCCTCCCAAAGACCAGTGGATTTGGACAGCAGAGGCAGCTGCAGCTGCAGGTTTTGTCTCACCTGAGCACGAAGTCGTGGGCGTCGATGTCCGGGCCGTACTGGGACTGCCGCAGGTTGCCCGAGTTGCCGACGACGGCGCAGCGCCGGCAGCTGTCGGTGCCGCGCTCCTGCAGCGGGTCCCCGTCCCCGGGGATGGTCCCGAACAGCTCCGTCAGAGTGGCGTTCAAACTCTTCGGAGCTCTCTCTCCTTGCAGCTTCTGCCAGGGACACAAAGCGCTCCAGGTCACCAACAGGGGCAGCATTTCTGTGAGCTACAGGCGGCTCCAAATGTCTCCGCCCGCAGGTACTGCCTTCTGCAGTACGAGGCTTCGGGTCGGGAGCCAAAGTGGGAAAAAATCAACTGGAAAAGCCCTTAACTTTTGAAACGTGGCTTCCTTTTTCTCCTCCTTCTCCTCAGATTCCCACACTGGAAGTCTCTATCTAGCCATGATAGAAAAGATCAAGCATTTTCCCCAAGGCTGGCTTTAGCAGAATAAAGGTTCCTCTGGTGTCTGTAGGCCTAAACCCACTCGGGGTCAGGTATCTTCTGTTAGGATATTTGTAAGATTTCTTTTAACTCTCCTAAAAATGATGGAAAAGTCTTAGGGAAGCTGATGAAAGACAGAAGTGGTTGATACTCCTGCAACAAACTGGGGCATATGCCAGGAGTGGGAGAGGGAGATGGAAAGTGAACTGTGGAGGAACCAGCTGCTCATGCACTGAGAAACTCCAGCAGAGTTAGCCCTGAGGGCTGGAGATGCAAAATCATCTAAAAAAAGTCTCCAGGATGAAGAAAACCACCCGGACCTTGGTCATTGTGTCTGTTGCCATGGAGGGCAACTGCTCTGTAGCAGCTCTGTGGTGCATGGTAGAAACAATGGCTGGATGGGGAAGGTACAGGCAAGGTGCAGGGCAGGTGATGGGGGGACACTCCCTTTCTGGGGCTCAGCTCTCTGAGATTCACTGAAGAGGTGGGGAGTGCTGGCAGGCACAAACAGATGTGGTGCCACCTGCTTCCAAACTCACAAAAGGAGAACAGCTCCAGCGCAAAATGGGCCAAAAAGGCTCTGTCCTGCTCTGCCAGCCCAGGGCATGGAAAGACAGGGAGGGAGAGAAGAGAAAAGCCTTTTCCCACGACTCTCAGGAATGGCCTGGAGTAATTTGGCTTTAGTTTCCAATGTGTTTCCCTTGACTGCACCAGGAACTGTTAATTTGTCCCACTATCTCCCTCTCTCACACAAACAGGTGCAGCACCGTAATTTTTGTTTAAATTCTGTGCTGTCTTTTTGCAGGACCTTATTTGCACCGAAATGAACAACAGGTCTCTGCAGCTCAGAGCTACAAGATGACATTGAGAACTTGAAACAAAGAAGACAAAAAAATGCATACATAGACTTAATCTTCTCACTAATCCTTCCTAATCTTTATACTGTATATGGACTGCACAAGGTGATTAGGATGCAAGGTAATTAGGATGACCAGACAAGCACTGTAATTATGACCATGTATGTCACTGCAAGGCTCAATTACAGAAATAAAAAGGTCATCTACATTTGTGTGTGATGCAACAAACACATGGCCACATATCTAAACTCTTGTGTATTCTTTATGAATCAAATCTAACCTGTCTTACTCCAAATATGAGAAAAACACTGTTAGAAAACTTGCAGCATTCAAAATAATTTGAGATTTCATAGATGTCACAGAGTGTAGTACAGGTGTATAATAGCAAAATACAACCTTTTTTGAAAAAGGAACTTATTTTGAGTTATTTGAACACACATTTGTACACATGCATGTATACTCTCTTTGTAAAGACGAGCTGACTCTTAACTGTCTTTAAGAAATGAAAAGGAAACACACCAAAATCTTATTCTTGAACTGATTTTGCCTGAGAAAATCCAGAACAGGAAGACAATTTTCAGAAAATTCCAAGTACTGGGTGCCCTTTTTAAGTTAAACTTTGTTTTCATCCAGAATGATAAAATCAGAAAAGGAAAGAACCTGGAGCGCTGATGCATTTTTGCTGCATTATAATGGTAAGAAACATCCTGGATAGGAACTTCCATTTACAGAGCTCAGGCATCTGCCTTTCTTTCATGCTTCTGTCTACATTAACTCCACTGCAACCAAGGTGAGACATGGGAACCAAGATCAACCTGAAAGCAGGACACCATCCTACTACAATCCCTCTGTTGTACACAACTTCCATGGGAAAGACCATTACTAATGTCAGAAATTCTCTCAGTGACCTCAGATAGGGTGATGACCTCACTGCACTGTGTGCTGAACATCCATACAATGAGATATCTGCTCTTTACTCATTTTAAGTGCTCTGTTCTGATTTCCCAGTGATTATCTGATTGAACCATACTTTTCAGGCCTAATCTATCAACACTTTAGTCTTTGACGTTTAAGCAAAACAGACAAGAGGAGGCAACAGAGCTTGTTAATTCCAAGGCATATTCAGCTTGTAAAAGTTCAGACTTAACATGCAGCCAGTTCTTCATTGCACAATGTTTACTTGGCTTATTGAAAAAAGACCATTTTAATAGCATTACAATTACAAGGCGATTTTCCCACACCAAATTTTTGTCCTATTTTTTTCAGTATCGTTGCCTTTTCTGGATTTTTTTTTCCTCCTTATCAAACTCCTACCAGTCTGTCCTTTCCCATAAATAAACAAAAGCAGAGAGTGGAAGTCTGTCCATGCTGTGCAAGGCAGAGCCACAGCAGTGCCATGTGGCTCTGCTAGGACAGCATCCTCCCTCCAAGTGCTGTAGGTGTGTGACAGGGATATGGGTATGGATATAGCTGCTGCAAGTGGCCTTAACTACACTGAAATACTTGGCCCTGTGTCCTGAGTGAAGTGGCTGCTTTCCTCAGAAGTCTGTGCACGTAATATGTGTGTATAAAGAGGCAGTTCAGCCTTTTGTCCAAGATCACAAAGCATCTTAACCCACCTTGTGTCCACATATAAAATATGACTGGATTACTAAACAGTCCAGCTTCCCTCCATAAAATATTTGTGTGTCACTTGAGAGTCAACTCTTCACCTTAGGATGTTAAAAACTGTACTCGGGAGTTCAGATTGAGAAGTCTCCTAAATCATCTCCCAACCTTAGAAGCTCCCCAGTTCACATACAGAAGTTAACTAACCAGTTTTGCATCTTTTTATTTTAAAAAAGCAAACAAGAAAAAAAAAGGCAAGAAAAAAGAACCCTCAAAGTTCATGCACTCCCTTTCTTCTCCAAGGAAGGGCTTGTTGCTCCCTCTCTCAATACTGTGCAGGCCCTCAATAAAGATCACAGGGGATTTGCTGCTTTTTTTAACTTCTCAGAAGGCTTCACTGGGCTCTGCAGTAACACCACATCCACAGCACTACCAAGGAGCAATACCCAAAACCTGGCTGAGGGGCTGCAAAGGGAGAGTGTGAATTCAGCCAAGGCTGCTCAGAGCTAATGGCTTGGAGTGGAGGGGACACAGCTACAGTCATGGAATCACAGAGTGCTTGTGGTTGGAAGGGCCCTTAAAGACCATCTCACTCCAATCCCCTGCCATGGGCAGGGAGAGATCCCACCAGGCCAGGCTGCTCCAAGCCCCATCTGACCTGACCTTGGAAACTACCAGGGATGGGGCATCCTCTTCTCTGGGCAACCTGTGC
>VZRX01013821.1:0-18552 GCA_013398075.1 Notiomystis cincta
AATACACGATCATCCCACGACATTGACAAATAATTAGGTGGCTTCTTACACCTTCTTTTTTAAATAAGGGTTTACATTTAATGCTGAACTCTACATCTCTAGCCCTGTTCCTGAAACCCAGTGATTCGAGCTTCAGCAAATGAACTAAGTAGATTTTTAAGAAAGCCAAATAAATAGCAAGCCACTTAATGCTAAAGCTTTTTGATTAATTTAATAGAATGTTAATTCCTAAATTGCATAAATTAAAATCTACTTTCAGTCAGTCTCTCAGGTAGTCATTAATGGACAATTATGTTGGTAAAATACATTTGAGGTAGAGCTTAATACCTGTTCTGTTCCTCGCCTGCTGTAAAATCTTAAATTCATAATCCTTAATAATCCTCTTCTCTGTGCCTGTAAGAAAAGAAACAAATTATACAATGAAAGACAATCTCATGCACTATTTTATGCACCAAAAATTAAGTCATATTTAAAATACTAAAACAACTCTGCAAGATTCTTTAGAGGCTCTGCAGAACGACCTTGAAAAATTAGAGAGATGGGCAGCCACCAACATATGAAGTTTAACAAGGCCAAGTGCCAGATCCTGTATCTGGGGCAGCCCCAGCTGTGTGCACAGACTGGGGAATGAGAGCTGGAGAGCCACAGAAAGGGGCCTGTGGGTCCTGGCTGACTGTGAGTTGAATGAGTCAGCAGTGCTACAACATGTGAAAGAGATCAAGCCATTAGAGCATCCAAATCAGGACCATGAGGATGGTGAGGGGCCTTGAGGGGAAAGACACATGAGGAGAGGCTGAGGTCAGTTGGCCTGTTCAGCCTGGAGGAGACTGAGGGGAGACCTCACTGCAGTTACAGCTTCCTCATGAGGGGAAGAGGAGGGGCAGACACTGATCTCTGCTCTGTGGTGACAGTGACAGGACCTGAGGGAATGGCCTGAAGCCGAACCAGAGTAGGTTTAAGTCAGACATCAGAAAAAGATTTTTCACTCCGAAGGTGGTTGGACACAGGAACAAGATCCCCAGGGAAGTTGTCACAGCATCAGCTTGACAGGGTTCAAGAAGTGTTTGAACAACACTCTAGGGCACATGGTGTGACTCTTGGGGTGTCCAGGAGTTGGACTCAATGATCTTTGTGGATCTCTTCTAACTCAGCATATTCTATGATTATTTTTAAACTTCCATATGACTGCCTACTTTAAAATAATGCAAGCATAATAAAATCCAGTTTGTATAATTTTGTCCACTTCAGTAGGTATATAACATGTCACAGAAAAGCACTACTCATTTGCAATTAAATTAACAACTTGCTTGTAATACTAAGCAATACCCATGTAAGAGTAAACACTGGAACTTATCCTGGTATATTGTAAATTGATTTCAGTATAACCAAGTTATTACCAAATCAAACATTTACTTCTACTAGAAGCAAAAGAAATCAAGAGCCAGAGTTAAACTGAAACATTTCTTTCAGTTCAGTGCTGCCTTTTGTTCTGAAGTAATAAAAGAACAAACTGTAATTTTTTTCCAGCAAAGACAGGTAACGTATCCCAATATACAACTAAGAGCAAAAAATATTGTAGCTTGGAAATTTACAGACTCCTTTCTTCTTGTGTTTGGTTTTAAAACCACAAGTGATAATTAAGAACTTAAAGTTTGAATCATACTACAGAAAAAGCAAAACCAGACAGATACTGGGGGGAAGAAGGTAACTGTTTAAACATACACATCATAGCTTAGAAAATAGCAAAACATTCCACTAGATTCTTCTTTCATAAAGAGATACTTATTGAGCTTCCAGTGACAATATTCATCCACTAAAATGAGTATGCATACTTACTGTTCTAACATCATCTTCATAACTAGTGACCTGTTTGTAATGGGGAGAGCCTGAAAGAATTCTCCAAGCAGATATCCCACAACCAGCTGCTTTAGATATTCCATCTTCATCTGTTTCACAGCCTCCTACAAGGAGAAGTCTGTAACATATATAAAGATAAATTATGATTTCATATACTGCCACATACTTTTTAATTTTCTTAAGTCTATAGCAGTTTGCTTACAGTAACAAAAAGACTAAATACCAAGACACTTAGCAGCCACAATAATCTAAACAGCCCTGAAATCTAAAAATACTTAAATCTTATTCAAGTAACATTTGTTATTTGTAGCATTTATACATATTCATTCTCATCTCTAGCTTTCCAGATAAGTCATAATTCCCAACATCTAAAATAAAATAAGTCTGGCCACAAGTTTGAGTTTCTCCCTTAACCTCAAAAATGATAAAAAAATACTGCTTAAGCATGTGATAAGTTCTGATCATTCTGTTCAAGCACCAGATTTCCATTTATTCAGATGTGGTACAAAATCTACTTCTCTTTCACTGAGGAACTGAACACATTAAGGTCTGTCAGTTCTGTTTTCTAAAGCCACTATACTGTTTTCTAAAGTACCAACTATACATGTGCATGTAATAATTTCATTACACACAGAAGGTGGCATTTTAAAAACTTTTACTAAGTGTTATAATTATTGCTGATCACCACTAAACTGTATCAAAGTATTTCTCCTTGAAGCCCTTTCACCTTATTAACAAGCATTTCTATGTTTAACTGATGACTGTTTCGATGAAAACTTTGAGAATAGGTGTCCAAGTTTGTTTGGAAGCATCACTGCAATGAATCACCATCAAAAGGTAAAGTATCTACAAAAAAAGGCACAACTGTAGGAGCACAAAGCTCCGCCCTGGGACTGCCCCATCATCCCTTCCCAAGGCACCATTCCCCAAGTGCTCCGCCCCCAGGGGCAGCTGCCACTCACACAGCACAGCTCTGGCCACTGGGGATGCCAAAACTACACCTGCAAAAGTCAAATGAAAGAATAAAGGAAAAAAAATCCTTCCACATTTAATCCTTTTTAAGATGTCAGTATTTATTTAGCATTATTCCCAGGTCTCCTGCTGGTCACAAACATAGGATGATTTTGTACCATGGATGAATGACAGCATCCCATCATCAGTTAAGCTGGAAAAGAACCTCTGAGATCAAGTCTAACCTATGACCAAACACTACCATGTCAACTAGACCAGCTCAAGGGATGGTGACTCCACCACTTCCCTGGGCAGTCCATTCCAATGTCCTTAATGTGAAGAAATTCCTCCTGATGTCCAACCTAAAACTGCCCTGGCACAGCTTAAGGCACATCTTCTTCTACATCCTCCTGGCTCCTTGAGAGAGGAAGTTTACCCTCACCTGGCTACAATCACCTTGCAGGTAGTTGCAGAAAGTGGTAAGATCTCTCCTGAGAGTGATGCTTAAAGTTCTTAAGAGTTTTGGCTATTCTGTGGTGTAAATAATTGCTTAAGGCAGTAAAACAGAAGTCACAATAGGAGACATGAACATGAGGAAGCCTAATTTTTTTTCTTGCACATTTGTTCTACACAGAGCACAGCCAGCATGCAGCAGTTCGTGCAGCTGTTTCCAGGCTTCATTTCTAGATCCTTTAACATCTACACACTTCTGGGACATCTCAGGACTCCTGAGACCATCAGAGGACTCCTGGGAAGCCTTTGAGGAACTTCACAATGCCTGCCATTGCCAGAAGAGCTAGCTAGCAAGCTTTAGAAGCTTTTAGCAAGGTCTGCTACATGTTCCTAATCAAAGGCTGCTTTGAGCTTTTGTTCCAGACAGACACCTGATTATCAGGGGTCAGGAACCATTTCAACAAGTCCTAGAAAAAGACCTATGTAAATGCCAGGCCTAGAGTACAGCATTTTGCAGAAAATGATGGCCAGAACCTGTCTCTGTATATGTTCCAAACAATCACAGTGATGTGCTGCCAGGCTCAGTCTCCAGCACCTCAGAGGCCTTGACACAGACCATGCTCCTAAGGGAGGACACAGACGTGCACATCCTGGACTGCAGTGACAGGGCTCCAAACAACCTGCTCTAGCTGGCCCTGAGGTGAAAAGGAATGGATTAGATGATCTCCAAGGGTTCCTGCAGTCCCAAAAACTGTCTGCTCTTGCACTACCTCCATTGTACTCCACTCCACAGGTTTGTACAAAGTTAGGTTGAAGATAACCAGTGTAACATAGTTCTCAAGAACAGACTCAGTGGAGGCATCCAAGAAAAACTTGATATGCCCTTCTTTACTTAGCAATTTTGGCACAAAAAATTTTAACTAAATCTGAAACCCTTTAATTCCTTCATCACAAGCCCATCATTACAAAATTTAGGTTTTAATATCAAACATTTTCTGCAGCAATTGCAGATGACCCAGAAATAAGATACCAAAACAAGCAGCTGTTGAACATTGGATTTAAGTTTACAAAGAGCTCACACTGAAGCAGACATTTAAGTTTTGTCAACTAAAATGCACCACAAATTCCATCCTAGATGAAAGCTGGATCACATGAGAACACCAACATTAGGTGTTTAAATTAAGGTATGTAACACTTTTCAAAACCAGTAAAAGTCATTACTGAATTTTCTCCCAAAGCTATTGCTTCAAGTTTTCCTACAGATTCAGGAACATTCCCTATTGACATATTCTCTTTGCAATTATCATACATCTAGTTGAAGAAATTAAGTAAATTAAGTTCTTAACTGCTATTTTATTGCACTGTAATGAGTCATGAGCAAATATACAGTCATGTACTAAGTCAAGCCTTACCAGGAGTGAAGAGAGACCAGTATAATTTCACCATCTGAGATTAAATGAAATGTAAGAAATCACAAAATGACGAAGTTGAACTTGTGTTAAGTGATTAAAGTTCAAAATATTGAAAATTAAAACTTCAAGGTGTCTGTATCAACAATTTTCTTTAACACACAACTTTGAAGTACTTGTGTTCAAAGCCTTCTAGGGTTTTCTGGGATAACAAGATATTTTCAGCAAGAGACTCTGCTCATGAATTTAGATGTCTCCAATGTCAAATTTACAAGTTCTCTACCACAGATTAAATTCAAAACAGAAAAGACTTGACTCCATCAGGGGCAAAACACAGGTTCTTTTGTTTTCCATCCAATTGTGCATTCTTTCAAGTGTCAATTTTTCAGCTTTACTAAGCCACTCAACTGGCTGCACACAGCAGGAAATGCTACAACCATTAACCCTGGTCTGATCAAAGGAAACAATGGGTTGGTTCTGTTGTCTGGTCATGTAGTGCTACCAAAGCTCCATAACTCCCACCTATTACCTCAAAACTGTAGATTTAATATACTAAATATTAATTAGGTGGAAGGAAAAAGCCATACACAAAATTAATCTCTCAAAATAATAATCTAGAAGAACATTACATCTCATTAATAATAATTTTTTTTTCTAAGAAAGGTATGACAGCTCACTTAACACTGAAGAATGAGACCAAGTTCTTTGAGCACTGAATTTCTTCTGGTATTCTATAGCCAAATATAATTTCCATTTAAAACAATACAGTGATTGCACTGAAAGATTCAATCCTAGCAGATCTAAGAGAAGAAAAATATCTAGAACCAAGTTTAGTTCCTACAACTGAAGAGAAATAGAAATAGAGCTGCTGAGTTTATCTTGCTATGTAACAAATGAATATTAAATAAGTAGACACATTCATAGCATAACCAGGACCTATTCCAACTACATAGGGTTCAAGAGCAGATAGACAGTCCACATTTCAAGACCAGTTTCTGTACCCAACAGGTTACCAATAGAGAAAACACACCATGAGGCAACTACAAATACCAAAGGCTGGCAGGTCCAGTCAGAACACTAGGGAAAACGGGCTGGCCAACAAGTCCAGCAATCAATTCCAGATAGAAAAAAACAAAACAAACCCAAAAAACCCAACAACTAAACTTATACTTCAGTCTTTACCATCTTTCATCACATACAGAAACCTCTTTTGAAGCTATTCCTGACATTCTAAAAAATACATGTTGCTTATTCAAGGTACTCAAACAGAAAAGGACAAAACCTTACTAATGGAATAATGGAAGTCAAGTGAGATGAACTAAGGTTCCTCTTTCATAGCAGAAAGAGACATGACTTGTTATTACTGATGCACTAAATAGCAATTTTAGAATAGATTTTTCTCCTCCTCTCTATCCAACACATTTCAATGCTTATTTTGCCACTTCTTGTTCATCATTTCTATACCCATGTCAGGTAGCAAACAGAATGCTTACCTGTGACCAGGATGATAAATGACAGTTGTTATCCCATGGGCATAGTGGCTGCTAAAGCTGAAACTATGACTTTCTTGAAAGCTTTGATTTGTTCCAACACTGTGTATGCCAGGAAAAAAAAAATGCATGCATTAGTTCAGATTTATATTCTTTAAAGAGTAGAAAGAATTCCTTTGAAGTTCACTGTGCCTTCTCAAAGCAAGTCAAAATTTATGCTTACCTTACAAGGTAACTTCTCAGCTCCCCACGATAATTAACTACAAGGAGTTCAGCTGACCACTGGGCACTTGCTTTGTATTCGAGGAAGATCAATCCAGCAATAGCGTAACTCAGATCGCCTGGAAAACTCGCTGTCTTTACCCAAAAATGAAGGCAGACATTGGGAGAGAAAGGGGTTTTAAAAAAGTGTCTTTGTTACTGAAAGAACTGAAGTTAAACTAACTATATTGTATTTTAAAAATAAAGTTTCATAGTTTGTATTGCAAATTAAATACGTTTTCTTTTATTTTGATTTTAAAGAAATCTTATTACTATGAAGTTTGCAAAGACAATATATTGAGGAAATACACCTGAGCCACCTTCACAGACCTGTTCAATACACCCTTTAAACATACAAAATAGAAAATATACTGTGTGGGGCCTGTCAACAGCAATTATCTATTATTATATCAAGCAATGTACTCTAGCAGCAAAATTTCTTGATTTACAATTGACTCTGCATACAAAGTGCAGATTTATAATCTATTACTACAAATTGTGGTCATTCCATACTTTCACTGTCTGATGTACCTACAGATCTACCATAATTCCAAGATGGATGTAAAACAGACCCTTTGTGCTGTTTTAAGGGCTACACATGACTTTTGTTGACGTATGATGGATGTATTATAGTAAAACATTTTATGGTCCATTTCTACATGGTATTCATAGTGTAAGCATTTACAGCAAACTAAGCCATGATTTGAGAAAGGTCAGAGAGTGGAAAATATCCATGATCCTTAAAAACTGTTCTACTCTATTCATATTTAAGCCAAGAGAGCACATACCGGTGAAATGACCAAAAGCTCACTACCCATCAGGTCAAACACTCTGACTGTTCCACTGCTTTCAGCATAAGCAAGTAATGTACAATCATGACTCCATGCCACTCTCCTCCACTGAGGGTTAGGATCCTTTGGCACTATGAAAAAGGAACAAAATTATTATTAAAAGCAAAAAATAAATACAATCCCTTAAACAGAACAAAAAGTCAATTGCATCAAAAAATGCAGGGGGCCTACAGCATTACAAGGTTATCTCAGAGGGTAAAAAAAGAAAAACCACATATGCCCCCCAGAGCCATTAATTCTAACTGTTGTTTCATTGCAGATTCAGGTTTCATATATTAATCATCATAGAAAGAAGTGACAGAGGGAGGGTAACAGAGCTAGTCACAAAGCAAAACTATCAAGAGGTTTTTTCCAATGATTTGAAGAAGTTGTGTCATTGTTGTTAAAGTCAACCAACACCACCATTTAGCAATGCATGAACAACAAACAATGATGACACTAAGTAATGATGCAGAGGTTGCCATACCTTGACATTTTCCAACTGTGGATACAAAGTCATCTTTTGCAGACCTGCAGAAAAAATACTCATGAATTTAGATACGAAAAAACCCACTACTCAATTTTCTCTAACAGAACACTAGAAAAATATTCCAGATGCACTATTCAAAGGCCTGCATGCCTCCAACTACTTGTGCAAAAAAGCAGATAGGTAACTTTCACCCTTAGGCAGCTATAGTAACTAACAATAGTATTTTAGAGATCTTCCTCCAACTGCATAAATATCAACATCTCTCATTTCTTTGTAATGCTGTATAAAATAGGACAGCATCATTTCAGCACTTCATATAACTTTAGGGAAAAAAAACCTACTAAGTATTCTCTAGGTTACAATTTTAGAAACAATGCAAGAATATAGTTACATTAATACAGTTGAAACACAAGATTTATTTTATAGTCTTTAAGCTGACGTTTATGGTGCTCACACCACTTTTGATTGAACAATTTTCATACACTTGCTTCTTTTACATATAAATGGAAGGTCTGACCTTCTAGCAAATGGATTTTTGTGAAGCAAGTAAACACACTCAATCAAGATCTGTTCTACTGCTAAATGTGCTCTTGAGCTGGCAAAGGAGAGCTTGTTGTTAAGAGAGCACAAGAACAGGGAAAGCATCGGTCTTTACAGCAATCCACACCACTTGTAAAATGGGGTGAAGTATCACACATGCCAGCTACTCCACAGAGAAGAATACCAGATACTAGCTCCCTGGCCCATTTATTAGGGGAGAATTTCTAGAGGAGGCAGAAAGGCAAAGGTTAGAAAGCCCATGATTTGTGCTGAGTATTTTTGAGGATCTTAATTGTTTTTCTTTCACATCTTGAAAATAGAGAGGTATACATTTATATAAACACATTTCATATACGTGGGGGTGTCAAAGATTCTTTATGTTGGGTTTGGTTGGGGTTTTTTCTAAATGAGGCATGGATGAGAACTAAACAGAAACGGAAGATTTCTGCTTTTATGATCATTGCACGATAAATTTCACAATACAAAACAATGAAAAAAAAAAAAAAAAAAACTTTAAAAGTATTGCTAGCAAATGACCAGAAACACTTTCTCAGAACTCCACAGCTGAAGTAACAGATAATGCTAAGTTACCTGATTTCTACACATTGGTCTTGAACAACTGCCAACAATTTACCATTGCTGAAAGATAAAACAGATGTGAAAGTTCATTTAAAGTCCATTCCTTACAGAATGTGCATCAGAGTCCTAGGTGCTTTTCTCTATGGTTAGATATAAATTGCCTCATTCATAAATTTTAAAAAAAATTAAAATGGGAAACATCAGTTTTCTATTAAAAATAAAATATTCCTGGTACAATAGATTTCTGTGAAATGAAAGGAATATCTGCCACTTTTTTCCAGCAGCACTCAGAAAACAGAACAATGTCTAAAACCTCACTGAATGGAAGGTCAGATGTCACAGAAAATTTTAAAACAGCAACATACAAAACCACGTATTGCTTTATCTGGAATAAACAACTTTCATAATTCGGTAAATTATGTGCCTTTGTAACTAACATATAACATAAACTAAAACCTTCCATACTACCTTTATGTAATCATGTTACTGAACCATTTTTCTGTACATACTTGTGCTTATTTTTAAAAGCCAGTGATTTTACTGATGTTGCTAAAATTCCTGCAGAACACCTGGTTCTAGCCTTGGAACTCTCATTTCTCTCTGTATGCAATAGCAGACAAGTCTTGAGGACATGCATTCACTTTCCACAAATATAAATTGCTTTTTTTAAAATTATGGATCCTGCCAAGTTTTAAGTCTATTCAACCAAATTCAGGACTTGAATTTGAGAATGACTGCACTGCAAGACACTGTCTCAAAAGCTAGACAGACACTGAGTAGTGAGTGAGAGGGGCACTAATTGAAGGGAAGCAGGTAGAAGCCCTAGGTAGCACACTGAGCTTTCTTTCACAAGGCCACCTGTGAGAGCCCCCAGTACTTCCCTTGACCAGGAAGAATAACACACCCTTAGCACCACATCAACTGAGCATGGCTGTCAGGAGGGGTGGTGAGGGGAGCAGAGGAAGCATTAAGACATTCCCTCCTGTCAGAAACAGCCAAGCACAGGAGAGCTGGTTACCTTGCAAGAACGAGGTGCCAGTTGATCTGCTTACTGACCAGACGAACCAGTCCAGCGGGCAGAGAAAACTTGGCAGGGCTGAAATAGCAAAACCACGAGGCTAAATCAGAACACAGGGAACAAGTGCAGCACCTGAGACACACACACAGCCAAGCCAGCTTCGAGGGAACCATCAATCACCTGAGAGGGTTTGCAGCTGAACGTGAATCAACACTGCACCCTGCCAACGACCAGGGTAACAACAGCCTTGTTTTCACTGACAGAACACAACTGCAGATTAAGGGAACTGATCATTTATTTATCACTCTTTACACTCTGGTCACTGGCCAGTTTTGGTACACACATTAAAAGAAGAACACCAGTAAACAGGAGGGGCACCAAGATGATCAGAGGACTGGAGTACCTGCTCTCCAATGAATCAGATGCTGTGGGAATTGTACTTGTTTAGCCTGAAGAAGGGAAGACTACAGGATGACAAGACAGCAGCATTCTGATTGATACCTAGGAGATTACCAGGAAGATGGGAGCAACAGAGGTGCAAGAAACTATCATCAACCCTTTGGAGGACTTGGAAGTGCTGAGGTAGCAGCTGGACTCAGTGACTGTAAAGGTCATTTCTAACCTAAATGTCTCTGTAATTCCAAAACCGAGGAGGTTCCAGGGTGACATAAGGAACAGGTTTTTTCACTACAAAGACAGGCCCTTGAACAGGCTGCCCAGAGAGTCTTTGAGTTCTCCATCCTTTACCCTTTCCAAGGCCTAATTGGGCAGAGCCCTAAGGAACTCAATCTGAATTCAGGGTTCTCCTGCTTTTAGTGGGACTTTAAACTGGAGGCCCCCCAAACTCTTTTATCAAACACATGAAAACAGCAACTAGAATAAATTATAAAAGCTTGAAATTAGCTTTTAAATATGACTACTGGAGGGAGGAAAGAAAAGTAAGCGAATTCTGTCTATACCCAAATCCTTACAACTACACTTACATGACAGCATGGTGCCCATAAACATCACTCCCTCACAAGAAAAGGGTGGGGAGGGGAAGTAGGTGCACGAAAATAAAGTAGAACACTGGCAATAGGGAAAACAGCATTCCCTCTGAATTCAAGTACAGTATTGTTTCACAGGAAATCACATTAATGTCCCTTTCCATATAACTGAAACTCAATGGATTATCCTTTAAAAGAGGAACCTCATCTCTTCAAACCTGCTAAGTGGTATAACCACTGAGCTGAAATTTTCCAGAAACATTGTACTTATCTCAATATATTTCAGGGACCATTTAATGACTTTTTAATAGTTATTAAGCTCAAATAGTTACTAAGCTTTTTGTATGAGTTTGAATATTATTACTCCAAAGGAAGCAAACCCTGTCATGCCATCCTATCTGTCACTGAGGCTTAAGAAAAAAAACCCACAACAGCTTCCCCTGCAATATCTCAGCTGGGAATGGAGAGGACAAACGCATGTTTAGAGAAACCTGTTCCAACCGCAAGGTTACTTCAGCTTCTGATAAAAGCACGAAGTCAAACTAGTAGATACCAATCTTTTTCTATTTAGGCTTCAGCTGCAACTCAAGCAGCTACAACTCAATTTATGAAAAAAGCTATTCTAAACACCGGACAATATTCTAAACAAGTGTTCAATTTTACTCCCAATAAGAATTACTTTCCATCAAACCAAAAAGCTGAAAAAATATTACCAAATAGGAAACTTAAGCAGTATTCTCATGAAACGTACCTGTACCAGAGGTACCGAAGCAAAAACAACGCAGGACCTACAATGGAAAGAGGTAAAAATTACATCTCTGGTAGCCTTAAAACACCCTCCAGCTTACTGCACAGGAAATCTCAAATTCTCACCAGAGAAAAAGGTATTAAGGGAAAAACCCTTTATACTTGGCTAACAAATTCTTATGTTAAAATAAATGCAAACAGCAAATCAAACACAAACAAAAAACCCCAAACAAACAAACGATACGGCACATTTTTTGACATCCTAAGAGAAATTCCTACTAGATGAAAATCCACTTTAGTTACTGCCATTCTACACTTGATTTATGCAATGTAATATCATCAGAAGGTAAAACTTCCTCATAGAACTAGGTAGCAAACAGCCTAGTGCAAGAGAGGGGGGAAAAAACAAAAGCTCGACTACACTTTACAAAACACAGAGCTTGTTTATTTCTTAGATTTATGGTTTATTAGTTTGTTCCAACAAACTAATGGAGACAAGAAGGCTTACAAAATTGACATAAAAATAACATAGCCATGTTCACAATCAGAAAATACCTTTCTGAAAACACATCCTACACTCTATTTCCATTACATTAGGCACTCTAAAGAGCAAAAATTGTAAAATTTACAAGTAATCCACACAGTCTTAGAAGTCAAGAATGTAAGAACAAGTCATATTTACCTGCAATTGCTCTAGTGATGATGAATGATGCACCATGTTTTCTGTTGCCTCTTGGCTGCAATTACAACAGTAATCATCAGACAGCATGTCACACATTGTAACTTAAATACAATATTCATGCATACATTCACTGATTAAATTTAAGTTGGCTCCTAGCCTACAAGTTCTTTATGTATTTTCTATTACTCACTACTTCACATAATGTCTACTAGAACTGCATAAGATAAAGCACCAAATAATTTAAATGCCAAGATGCAATAAACAAAATGTGCTACAGATTGTCTATTGATTCAGCTTTGCCTCAATCTTTAGGCAGTAACAGAAGACATTGACTTCTGATTATGTTCTCCTGTAAGCTATTATAAACCATTCTTTTTATGCCAAATAAATGCCACAATGATCTGTAATGCCCAGCAGTCCAAGTATGTGGTGTGCAAGGTATTGTGCTAATATCTAAGTGCTAAGGTACCTAAAGATTGCTCATTAAAGTTTCAGAAACATAAAGAAAAGCAAACAATTTCTGAAAAAAAAAAAACCTCTTTTTACTACATGTACTACATAACATAGCCACCCAGATAACCACCTCTGTTCCATCTCACATAGACCTTCCACCTGCCCTGCTCTACTTAAAGGCAGAGGGAGCAACTACACTCACTGTACAAATGGACACACTCTCCAAACACAGAAAAAAGGAATACAGAACAACACAGGATGTATATTCTTATCTATAAGAGGAGATAAAATTATTTGTCAGTAAGCAGCAGAAAAAAGACACAAAATTGAGAAGAGAATAAGGATAAATAAAGAAGGATCCACAAACAAATCCTCAAAATAAGCAATCATGTTTTCTAATGAAAATATTAGAGCACCACAAACTGAGCAGGCAATGACTGAATTTCCTCTTCCATTCAATATAAAATACACAGAGCAAATTTCTCATTAACTGAAATATTCAGACCTCACCAAGTTACAGAGCAGTAAACACTGAAAGACATACTAATTTATCAACATTTTGGAATATGTCTCTCCTTAAAAAAAAAAAATTATTTGGGCTCCCAAATTTAAATTATTGAAGTAAAGATTAGCTTGCTAGGCAAAGTTTGCAATCCATAAACAGTCTTTCAAATAACCAGGCTGTCATCTCACAGCATGTAAGAAGCAAACACAGCTGTACTAATAGATAACATTCCACATTCAGGTTGATCAGCCAGGAAATAACAAGGCACTACAGTAAAAGAAGTGAGAGCATAAATTATTTCTTACAGCTACCCCAGTACCTCAGGGAGAATTGCAATTTCCTAGGGACCTTGAAAGCAGAGCTGGTTAAAAGTTTTTGGATTATGAGGAAGTTCCCAGTAAAAAAATTTCCTAAAATTGCTTTCATCTCTTTAGAATTTTTTTTAAATATTTTAAGTGTTTGCTCCTCAGCCTAGACTAGAGGCTGCTATTCCACACATCTTAAACTCTTTGCAAAACTGATTTACTATTATATTCTGAAGACCTGAATTTTACTTTCTATAATATATTCTTATCATCTCAGCAATAGCAATGGTTTACCAGATGTGCTCTGTTTCTTTTTTAATTCATTCCTTCTTGGAAAACTTCAACTTCTCCTTCCCTACAGCATTGCAGAAATTAAGTCATTTTCTTGCTGACAAGACACCCACTTAGTTTAGGATTTCTTTGCACACCCTGCAAACTTACTGGGGGGACAGGAGCTGGGGGTGTTGGGGAAATCTCAAAACATTAGATTGTGATGAAAAAGAACCCACAAGACCAGGTGATACAGTTTGGAAAACAGATTGAAGAAGAGAGTTCAATCTGCCTATATTTCCATAAATAACCTCCTAAATCCTCTCTTGCAACCTCGTCCACAGCCACTGCCTCATTCACTATTTTCACAGATCTGCTACTCAGTAATTCCTTTCATTCTCGTTACATATTCCAGGGACCTCAAACAGTGCATTACATACAATGGCATCACTATCCTGAACACAGACTGCTTCATTTCCACACCACTCTCTTCCCTGGCATGGTCAATTCCTTGTGTGTTTCCTCCACAAACAGCTGCTATAACCCCTCCTCTTCTTCCCCAACAAAATTCTTACTGGGAAGTTCAGTACAGGTGAACAACAATACTAACAAGAACTAAAATTAAAACAAATTTGGGCATCCAACCTAAGAGATCCATGCCAGTTTTACCAATATCTTGAATTTAACATGATTTTACATTTTCATCACAAATCGTCTTCCAATAATTAGAGCTGTAAATTCTAGAACTCCACAATTAAAAAATAACCATCCCAAATGAAATAACAGAAAAATAAAGTCAATAAAGACCTGTGAAAGTTCAAGGTCTGGCTTTGTAGCCCGTATTACTGGATAGGAAGATATTTATTTTCATTTCCCAGCGCAGCATTCAACCTCCTATACCTTCCTACCATTCCTCACCTCACTTATTCCAAAAGATTCAGCTCTACAAGAAAGTAGGGTGTGATTTTTTCCTGAAAAGTGTGAAAGAACCAGGATTAAACAAGACAGATGTTCCAAAGGGAAAGTCACAATCACCTAAGAAATATCACTGTTAAGACACCTTAAGGCAAAAACTGACTCATACTGACAAAATAATGTTTGCCTATGACTGTCAGTGTAAAATCAATTTCCCACTAAAATGGTAAAAAAGTACCAGAAGTGTCCTTGAGTACTGACAGTTTCCAAGAAGAATGTAAATCCAAGCAAACTATACAGCACAGTATTTTCAAACCTTCCAACTTCTGCTTTCAAAACAGGTATTATCTTAAACACAAAGTAATTAGGCAAGAAATATCAAGTTTAAAATAGCCACAACCATCTGCTTAAGCTAACAAGCAGAATTCAACGATGCTTAGAAATTCTGACTACCAGGGCAGATGAGGACTCTCAGACTGGTTACAAAGTCACTTCCAATTGCCATCCCCACATGGTGCCACTAAAGGGAGGTGACACCTCAGTGACTCACATTCACAGCCCCCTTGGTACCTACAGGGGTACTAGAGAGACCACTCAACAAAAGGAGATGAAACAATGACTGTTTCTCAGACTAGTCAGTTCTTTAATAACTTGCCATACAACTTCAAGAACACTAATGGCAGCAGAAAAGACACTTGTCAGAAATGTCTCCCCCTAACACAGCTGCAGAACCACAGTCTTGTGTCACCTTACCTAAGTCCTCCTCATGGGTTGAAACAGCAAAATTGTTTCCACAGAAACAAAGATTGTTTACCATTTCTCAAAACACAGTTAAATTAAAACAGGTGCATCTGTCACCTGATCTATATAAATAACCTATTAAGTTAGTAAATGGTAATACTGTAATTGTGCTTTCCAAACACCCATACCTGTTGCTTCAACTGAGGATTTACAGATCAAGAGCACCACCAACAACAAAAAATCTTTCTGATAAATGAAAACATTTTTTTTTGAGCACGTCTCTAGTAATTTCTAACTTGTACATTCTTTCACCTATGATGATTTTACATCTTTTCTCTTCAGTTGCTCTCATTAAGCATAAAACTTCGTTAAAACACTTCCATCAACAACTTCCAGTGGGAAATACGTTAACAACTTCAGTAGACTCGAAAACCACTACAAGAAAGAAATAAAACCACATTGCTTGTATCCTCTATATCCGAGTCAGACAAGAGTATAAAGGTGCAAGAGCACAGAGCAGCATAGAGGTTGCAAGCTCAGCACACTGCAGAGTAAAACACGAAAAAGGAAAGATGAAAGAGCTTGTCAGCTGTTCCGGTGACCTGGGAAGAAGAACAGCTAGAAACACATAAAAACCTCCAGTACAAGAGCAGTGTTTTCTGATTTCTTAAGCTCTGGTATCCAGTTGTGTGCCTTGTAGACATAAATGTTTTTCCCTTTTTCCCCACTCCTGCAAATGCAGACATAACTATACTGATAAAGAAGTCCAGAAAAGATAATCTAGTTTTTCTCGTACAAGCTAATCTCAATGAAGGTCCTGTTTTCACCAGGACAGATTCCACAGCTCCCTGTACAGCAATTCCTGGAGATGAGACCTGGACTTCATTCACCACAGCTTCGCTTGTCAGCTCGGCAGTAAAGCCCGATAGACACCGCTCAATAAGCAAGAAACACGTCAGGGCGTCCCAGGCGGCACAAGCCAGGGTGGGAATTGAGCGACACGAAGGCACCAGGGGCCAGTGGCCGCTCGGACACCCCGTGTGCCCGCCAGGAGCGGCGTGGCCACCCCGCTGCTGTCCCCGGAGGCACCGGCGCATCCCCGCAGCCCCCGGGCGCCTCCNGGGGCCAAACGGCGCCGCCTTTAACTCGTGCGGCGCCGGCCCGGAGCGGGAGGGCGCTCGGGGCAGGGCACGCCCGGTGCGGGTGTGGATTAAACCCTTCCTGGATAGAGGAAAAAGGCAAAAGGTGGATTTCTCGCAATTGTTCTTCCAATGGTGCTACGTAGGACTTCTAAATGTTTCAGTCTCACAAGTTTGAGTTCCTGGGGTTCCGCTCTTTGAAGCAGATAAAATGAGCCTGTTTGTAAGTTCTGAGCCCCTCACATCAGGGAGGCCATTGAGGGGCTGGAGCGTGTCCAGAGAGGGGCAGTGGAGCTGGGGGAGGCTCTGGGGCACAAGTCCTGTGAGGAGCAGCTGAGGGAGCTGGGGGTGCTCAGCCTGGAGAAAAGGCTGGGGGAGACCTTACCACTCTCTACAGCCACCTGAAAGGAGGGGGGAGCCTGGCGGGGTCAGTCCTCATCTCCCAGGCAAGAAGCGACAGGATGAGAGGACAATCTCAGGCTGCGCCGGGGGAGGTTCAGGTTGGACANCTCTGCGCGCACCCGGACCCATAAAGCGGCGCCGCGCTCCGCGCCTGCGCCGTTCGCCGTGCGGCCGGGGCGAAGATGGCGGCGTTCTCGGGTACGTGGCGCGGCCGCTCGGCCCTGAGGGAGCCGCTCCTCTCCGCCCGCTNGATTTGCTCACGAAAAGAGCAGTTAAACGTTGAAACCTCGGTGCCCCGTGAGGTGGTGGAGTCACGGTCCATGGAGGTGTTCAAGGCAGGACTGGATGTGGCTGTTCTGGCTGCAGAGGTGGTGGTAGGTTACAGGTTGGACTCGATGATCTCAGGGGTCTCTCCCAACCTAAATGATTCTGTGAAAAAATTATGAAAAAACTGATGTTTCAGCCTATTTCCTGTGACTTTATAAAGCGTTCGTAAAATAGAAATAAAATTACTTCACACCCTGACGCTTCGGCTCCTGCAATCTGATCTTTGCTTGTGTTTAGTAAGCTCTTGTAGGCAACTGTGCGGCCTAGAATTAGGTCAAGCAAAATTCAAATTCTGAAATTAGGGATTAGGGCAATATGAAAACTCTGTTGGATACTTAGAAAAGACTTCAAGAGGAAACAACTACTGAAAAAATGCCTTTTTACTATTCCTGTATTTTTTAACTGTATTTGACAATGAAGCTTGTAAAGCAAAGGTAAATAGTACAACATTGTGTTTTGTAAGTTTCAAAGAATTGTGGGAGATTTGTAGTAAATTACACACCACGTTCCACACCAACAAGCAGCACTATATATTGATGTCAAGATCTGCCTACAAACAAGTTTTCTCAGAGTCATGGCTGAATCTCTACATTATTCGTATTTGTGCCTTTGAAAATCACTAGATCTGTCATTTATCTGAATGCAAGCGAACTAATGATGGACAGATATAGCAAATAATAGTGAAAGAAAAGCGGCACATCAAAGGAAGATACTCCCAAAGGAATTACTAATACATGAGAAACCATTGAGATGCAAACAGCCTGGTACTAAGGGTGTAAAATGTGCACGATACCAGTTTCTACAGTGAGCGTTAACAGCCAGTAGGGCTCAGTAAGCTTTAAAAAAGGTCTTGAAGCAAACCACAAAAAGGACAGAAAGCGTATTCGAATCGCAACACAGTAGTCAAGAGAACGGCATTGTCAGAGATGCTTGTTTTGGGGTTTTTTGGCCCTTGAACCAGATGTGTATCTCATACTGCCTCAGGAAAGACCGAAGCTGTGTTTCTCAATGGAAAGCGGCGGGCAATAGTTTATACTTTGCCTTCCGCTTGGCACACAAATGCACCGCCGGCTCGCGATGGGACTACAGAAGCGGCACTCGCAGCCCAATTTGGATTTTTACACAACCCCGACGATTCTCGCCGTTGAGGTCTCTGGAAGTTCCGCTGGGGCGCGGCGGTGCGGCAGTCGGGGCCGCTGCTC
>VZRX01013821.1:18591-40703 GCA_013398075.1 Notiomystis cincta
AGCCTGCGGCCCATCGTGTGTCAGGCTGGAGGTTGCGCGGCCTGCGGGGGGTGTGGGTGCCTCTGCCCGGCTCCTCGGGCTTCCGCAGGCTGCGAGAAGTGGTTACCGGAGCGGCTTTGCAGGCTTTGTTGCGTGTGTGGAGCCAGCAAAGGGCTTGCTTAAAAGTTAGGCTCGCTCCTCTTGCTGATTGATTTCAGTAACAGGAGATTTCTCTATTGCGGTGGATACTAACTGGCTTTTATAAAAGAAGCTCTGCCTGATGATGCAGTCTAGCAAAATATATATATTATATAAATTATGTGTGTATATACTAGTAAAATGTAGCCTGAAAGCTTCCTGTTAAAGGAGGAAACATCGCTCTTTGTGTCCCCTGCCCCCTGCAGATATTTGTACAAATAGGCAGCCAGCCAAGAGCAGCGTTCTGTAAAGTTTTAATGTATATGGGGTTTTTAATTTGTTTCTTTTAACTGAACTTTTTACATCTTACCGTGGGGGGAAAATGCTGAACCTTCTTCCCGAGATCTGGAGATCAGTTTGGATGCTGTGCAGCAGGATTAATTTGGATGTAATTGAGGAAAGTGTTCATTGTTTGATTAAATTTTTGTACTTTATATTTAATCTAGCTGTGTGTGCAGGAAGTATATGGGGAAAAAGTATGTATGGGTTTGTTTCTAACCTGCAATTAGTAGGAGTTGATTTTTATCGCTGTTGACTTTGTGTGGATTGCCTACTTTTGTAGCAGTACAGGCCAGCACTTGAAACTGTTAAAGCTTCCTGAAAACCCCTAACAAATACAACAAGTTTCTTACAGCACTTGTATTATAGCAAATGAAGAGTAATTTTTGGCTGCACGCAGCCCCTCTGTGCCAGCCCAGCTCAGCGTGTCCTTGGGCAGGCTCTGTGTCAAACCCAGCGTGTGGCAGTGCAGTGGCCAGGGTGTAAAACCTCTGCCTGGAAAGGTCCATGTTTGTAGGAAAAGGAATTAGTGGAATTAGAGTAACTTCATGCACCCAGCGAGATGACCAGCAGATAAATTGTTATTTTGATGGTATGCTGCCATTGTTTTTGGTGGGTTAGGATCCACTTTCCTCTTGCCCTTACTGAATAGCTGCAGGTTTCTTTTGTTTTCCTTTTTAAATACGGAGGATTTGTTTATCAGCCTAGAAACACATTGTCCCATACTTACCTCGTGTCTGAGGTACAGCCATCAGACCTTGATAGGAGTTTGCCAGAAGGGGTACCCAAGGAAAAACAGTCTTTCAAAGGTGGATGCAATTAATAACTTTATGAAAATCAAAGCATTGTCTTCTTGTTGTACATGTTGTAAGTGTGTATGGCAAGATTTGGAGAACTGGAGTCTTTGTAGGATACAGTTTTTTTCTTCTGTTTGCAAACTGTTGGCACCTCAACTGTAGAGAAAGTTGGGTTTGTGATTAGCAAAGTCTTCCTGTTGTCTGTGTCCTTAAAGGTGCAAAGATAAGCACTTTGCCCTTGAAAT
This sequence comes from Notiomystis cincta, assembly GCA_013398075.1. Taxonomy (NCBI): domain Eukaryota; kingdom Metazoa; phylum Chordata; class Aves; order Passeriformes; family Notiomystidae; genus Notiomystis; species Notiomystis cincta. The sequence continues at coordinate 20,090 of VZRX01013821.1, forward strand.
GGTGCTCTGTGTGTTTGCTTTGCTGCCCTGTCTGTACCTGCCCCTGTGCCTGACTCTGCTCCAAGTGGGGACAACTCCCAAAGCTGCCTGTGAGGAAGGGAGAGTTTCTGTCCGTGGGTAGTGGAGTGAAGGCTGCACGTGCTGTTGCCAAAAAGAGTGGGTCTCTGTAGTTTTGTCTGTAGCTAGCAGTGTTGACTTGGCAATCTCTTGGGCAATGTGGGGTTAATAGCACTGCTTGATCCTTTTTTGTCTTGCAGAAATGGGTGTCATGCCTGAGATAGCTCAAGCAGTGGAGGAGATGGACTGGCTGTAAGTAGGACTGTGGCAAACTCTAACTTGCCTTTCACAGTGTATGACGTGGTTCTTCAAACACCTCTGCTTCACATTAAAGCAAAGTGGAGGAGTGTTTTCCTTGAACTCTCTTTGCACCTCGTGCATCTTCTCTTTAGTGTGAAAGAATGAGGAACACAAATTGTGACTGCAGGGGTAACATTTAAACGTGGACAAGCAGAGCATGACTTCTTCTGCTTCACTTCTTTTGCTTAACAAAAAGCTCTGTGCCTGTGGTTTATTTATTATGTATCATGGGGTTATTGTATGAAATACTGTCACATAATTGATGCTAGTTTAGTACCTGTTTTCCTGACTGTGGTCTATATTTGTGTTTTTCAAACTCAATGTTTGTGTGTCAGTCTTCTAAAAAAGTTGTTATTCTTGTGTTTGATTACTGGTTTTACTTCAGAGTTTGTTTTGAGTTGTCATTCAGAATGTTGTCAGTGTGGACAAGCTTAATGTATCTAGTTCTTCTCATGTGAATGGTGTTAACTACCTGTGATTGTCTGAAAATGCTGGTTGAGTTTTGTTATCTTTACTTTCTTTTCCAGTTTTGAATAGGAATCATGTAAATAATGGCTGCATAAGTGACTTTAAAGAAAAACACATTTGAATAAAGGAAAACAAGGAATATATAGTTAATAAGTTTCTCTTATACTTCAGCATAATGATAGGAGAGGTGCAGGTGCAGGTGAATCCACTGCAAGCCAGGAGGAATAGCAGTTACCTGCTTTATCTTGCAGATGACCATGCTTTCTGTGAATTTCTGTATAAGTAAAAATTCCTTTTTCTGCTGATACAGAACATTACTTTGTGTTAATGTGTTTTTTCCTATAGTCTCCCTACAGATATCCAAGCAGAGTCCATCCCACTGATCTTGGGAGGTGGTGATGTACTTATGGTATGTGTGCAGCATGGCCCTGTTCATGGAAATCCTGTGTCTTTTAACTGTTGTTTGTGTGGCCAGCTTTGTTCTTCCCAGATGGGTCCATAGTTAGACAAGCTCTCCTGTCCTACTTCAACAGAAAGTATATTCTTCAGGCTCCTGGTGTGTTTCCAGCTGTTCTTGCAGATGAAATCTGGGGGTATTAGGCTTTATTTTTGACTGTGTGGCTGGCACTGCCACATCACTGAGGGATGTCTGATCTCACCTACTCCCCTTTTGGCTGTAAATACCTGACATAGCTCTGCATGGAACATGGCTGATACTGCCTATGCCAAAGCTGCAGTATCAATAACCTTGAAAATACCAGATGAGTATGCTTTGTTTATCATGTCTGTTATGGATCTCTGTGTTCTTGATTCCATAAACAATAATACTTCTAAGAAACAAACTTAATTTATCAAAATAGAATTCTAGAACAATCCTTACAGTCTTACATTTTTCTTCCTATAGGCTGCTGAAACTGGGAGTGGAAAAACTGGTGTAAGTAATCAAATTTAATTTAGCAGAAGATAGAAATGTTTGAGAGGTGGCATGTATGCATATATACAGAGAGAATTTCTGTGTGTGTTTAAGTATTGTTGATTATAGCCTTTACCAACATGCATGTAGGAATGTATTTCAGTGTTTCTGGCACTGGATATTACACCTGAAAACAAGACTGGAAATAATGTATAACTTGTGGAATGAAAATAACTTCCCATTTTAGGCTTTCAGCATCCCAGTTATCCAGATTGTTTATGAAACACTAAAAGACCAAATGGAAGGCAAGAAAGGAAAAGCCACTATTAAAACTGGAGGGGCAGGTAAGTTTTTATATGTCACACTCCTTGAATTTGAAACTCTGATAATTCATGTTGATTTTGTTACCTTTCAAAGTAAACTTAACCTGCCATTAGATAAGTATTTTTTCCATAGTTCAGGACAATGTAAATAGAATATCATCATTCAGTGTTTTATTAAACAGAGAATATAAATTTACTGATGAAATCATGGAAAGAATTGGTCTGCATTGGACTACAAACTCTTAGTAATGCTCTTATTTTCAGCTTGAGGCTGCCTGATCCTCACTTTGCTTTTTGGTGTTCTTCTGAAAGCCCTACTAGGTTAATGCCTTGCAAGATGTGGTGGTGTCCATCCTAAAACAAGGAGATAAAAAACATCCTTCTGTTGTAGGAATAGGTGAGACCAGCTATGACACCACAGATTTGCTTTGGGCCTCTTAAGTGAGCTTGAGCAGAAAGCTCTTCTAAGCTCAAACATTTTTTTTGTGTGGCTGAGGTAACAGTGTAGGATCTTCCAGTTCTGCTGTGCTGAGTAGAGCTTTGTGTTCCTTTTGGTACCTGCCTAGGTTTGGAATTGATTAACAACATCTTGAGTTGCTACAGGTTTGTTGTAGTAAACATTGAATTGAGCAGGAAATGCACAGGGCCAGAACTCAGCTATAGAGAATGGATTGTAACCATGATAATATCCTCACAGTGTTTGAGGGCCTATTATACATCCATTTAATTAACCTTGGAACTGTGAAGCCAATAACCATGTCCAGTCTGTGGTATTGATAGATTGGGTTTTATGAAAGTGAACAGTATCTGCACAAACAACATTCTGAAAATTGTATTAGATTTATTAGAAGATTTTTAGAACTTGTCACCATTATAAGTACTGCTGCACTGGTGACAGTTAAAGTCAACTTAAAAAAAAAAGAAAAAGTTAAAATAAAATCCTCCTTGAGAGAGTGTAAAATGAATACACAGATACACTCAGTAAACTAATCAAATGATATCTTTGGGGTTTTTTTTATCATGTATAGATTTTATTACCACATGTTGTTGGGCATATGAAAAATGAAGTCAGAAATTCTCTGTGCATGTATCTTAGCTCCTTAGTAATGACATTTTAACTTAAAAATATCTTAATGTAAGCTTGGAACAGAAATGAGAAATAATTTCAAATTTGTTATTCTTAATGTAGTTTTGGATATTTTCTATCTGAATTTGCTTGTGATTGTGTGAAACTGCCTTAGTTTATAAGAGTCTTCATTTTTTCAGTTGCATTTCTAAGTAACTTAATCTGTGTTCTCCTTAATGGAATAATCCAAACTTCCATAGAATACCTTTGCATTAAGCGTTTGTGCCCCTCCTTCAAATTGTAGGCCTTCATTTTGAGCTCATATGAATTGCATTGTAACAAAGCTGTTTCCCCAGAAAATTAAGCCAAACACTGTAGAAACAAAGTGAACTTCTGATTTGAGTTTTCCAGGCTTGCTTTGTTGATTTAATGCTTTTTCTGTTACTGTCTTTCAAACTTAGTGCTCAATAAATGGCAAATGAACCCCTATGACAGAGGATCAGCTTTTGGTGAGTTGTCCTGCTGTTCTCTTGAAAACATTTGCTTGGTAAAAAAGAATAAACTAGAGGAAAGTGTGCATGAAATTTTCTTTTAAAAGCAATTAGGCAGTTTCTTTAACTAAAATTGTCTTGTAATTTTCAGCAATTGGATCAGATGGTTTGTGTTGTCAAAGCAGAGAGATAAAAGAATGGCATGGATGCAGAGCAACCAGAGGCGTGACTAAAGGTAGGTAGGAAGTGATGTCTTTTGAATACTCTTCTCGAAAAGTTCTGCTGAAAGGCCTGCTTGTCACCCATTGTTAATGTAGAGGGTTGCATTAAAGACTTTCTGTCCATCTGACCAACTTTACTGTTAGCTTAAGACTTGGATATGGCAAACATCTCTGTTTTCTTCTCTTTCTGTTGTAAATTTTCCCTGATAGTGATGCCTGGAAATAGAACAAAACCTTCCCAGACAATGTTAAAATGATAATAGAAAAGCAAACCTTTACTTGAAAGCCTTCAGGTACCCAGTTTTGTCCAGATGGAGGAGCAGTAGGTTATGTAATCCTCTCCCTTGGGTTCTGCCCCATTGAAGTCCTCCCCCCTGGTCCTCTGACTCCTACCTTTATTGTGTCTACAGATACATGGTGTGAAGTAAAATGTCCTTGGTGAACTAACAGGCAAAACTCAACAAAGTTTTAAGAATGCATCAATAAGAATTTGTTCACTGTAGAAAAGAAAGCTGGAAAAGTACTAGAAATTATACCTAGGTATTTAACAGTCTACTGAGCTACAAATACATGAAGTGTACATAGAAAGCTCAAAATCTTCAGGCATCAATAGGAGACTGAGTTGAAGGAGGCAGAATCCTAACTAATATTCATCAGAATGCATTTTTATTAGGAAATGGTTATGCACACAGTACTTGTTTCTTCAGAGACTTCACACAGATGTGTGCTTGCAAAAATTTCATGGTTCTGTGGTTATAGCAGTTGCAGAGAGGCCAACCCTAACACTTGGCTGGGAAGCAGAGTCATCCTGATACTCCAGTGGTTCTGGGTGTATGTTCAAAAAGACTCCAAACAATCTCCTTTCATGGGGTGTGCAGATAATTCTGTAGTCTGTGTGTGCATAACAGCCAGCTGGATGCTGGATGTGCTTCAAGTGACACAATCAGTTGTTGATGTGTGGGCACACTGGTGCTCTGGCACTGGTTCTGCAGAGCGTTGTGTCCTGAGTTTATCAGTTCTGTGCATTCTGTAGGGACTGCTCTTCTCTCTTGCTTGTCACTCCTTTGGAGCCTCTCACACCCTACCTCTCAGTGTGTACTTTGTCTCTTGCCTGTGTAGGTACATACACAACCTGCCTCTTCACTCATGCACAGGTACATACACAACCTTTCACACAAACACAGTGGGGGAATTTATGACACTTTTAGCAGGACTGGGAATGTTAGATTTGTATGGGCTTGGAAGTAGCAAGACTGAACCACCTTAATGAATCCTTTCTTCTTCTTTTAAAGGGAAATACTACTACGAAGTTTCCTGTCATGACCAAGGCTTGTGCAGAGTTGGTTGGTCAACTATGCAGGCTTCACTAGATCTGGGTGAGTTTCCTACTAAAGAACTTATAGGCAGTTTTTATATTGGCATGGACTGGATGGAGACCTGTTCTAATGTTGCAGAGAATAGACTCCTTGGGAAAGATCCCAATATCCCAGAGAGTTGAAAACTTTTTGTATAAGTATGTTAGTTCCTGTGAGGGGAAGTCTGGTGGCAGTGCTTTCTTGTCTTCTGTAACTTTCTGCCTTTTATGTCTTTTTTTTTTTTTTTTAATGAAGGTTACTGGAGACTAGTAAAATTGATAAATATACTGCTGCAAAAGTATTAGTTTGGTGTACATCCAGGTCAGAAATCTGTAGTTAGCACTCTGTATTATTTGTTTATGTGATAGTGTTAGAGATTTCAGTTGCTGATACCAAGAGGAAAAAAACATAAAACCTGTCAACCAAAAGGTAAAAGTCTATTGTCTTGTCTTCAGGCACTGATAAATTTGGCTTTGGCTTTGGTGGCACTGGTAAGAAATCTCACAACAAGCAATTTGACAGCTATGGTGAGGTAAGCTTGAATTGTATTTGGTAGAAATACTATTAAAAGTTTTGCATGTTAGTTTTGTACTGTTACAATCAACTGTCTTTTGAAATAGTGCTCACTGCTAAGGGAGGCTCACTGGGCAAAAGTACAGTGAAACATTTTTGGATAAAAGCTTATTAAAAGATTTAACAAAAGCAGTTATAAGTTTGAGACATGATTGTGGTTAGACTGCAATTTATCAACTCTTATTTAGAAGTTAAAGTTTTGCTGTGTGTTACAGGTTAAGTGACCTCTTGAGATTTCTTATTTCAGTTTTAGCTTGAACAAATGAACCTGTCTCTATACCTTGGTGAATGTCCAAGTGAGGGCATTATATTCTGTTTGCTAGAAATTACAATAGAATTAATTGCACAACTCTAATCTGTCAAAATGCATTATTAATTGCTAATAAGACATAATTAGAGTGCACTACTTCTGACTATTGAGTTGGGTTTGCCATTACCTTAATGTACACTTCTGAAGTGTCTGCTGGGAATATCTGTAGTGGTTTTTGTGTAATGTACCAGTGGAATTGAGATGTTCAAGCATATTTTAAATAAATGAGTATTACAGCAGAAACTCAAGTCTTTGGGGTAATAATGAACTCAATGCCATAAAACTTGGAGCTTTTATGACTATTGTAGCTTGTTTAATGACTTGCATCTTTTATGACTCTTGAGCTGTTGGTTAGAAGCACTTTATAATACATAAATGTTATTGAATACCTTTAACAGATCTCAAGATACTTAAATAAAGCACTTAAGTATGCATAACGTGCATATAGTGTCATCTTTAAGAGTTAGTCTTTTTTTCTAGTCAGAATAGAGGTTTCTGATGCTGTATTTGGTGCTCTAAGCTTAGATTTACATTGGCTAATAAATACATGACTAATGTGCTTTTCCATAATGCAGAATACTTCCAGAGAAGTGACTTAAATGTATTATTGTCATTGTGTTTGGTTTTTAAGCAAATTTAAAGAAGTAATAAATGTATCTAAGATCAATTGGGCAGTTTGCTGAAGATTTGTAATCAAATAAAAACACACATTCTATTTACAATGGTCTTACTGAAATAAATTGAACTTGCTTGGCTTCTCTCAAGAATCAGTACTTAGCAGGGAGAGATAGAACTAAAAGCTGACAGAATATAAGCAGTAAGTCTTAATGCATTGAAAAATCTCTTAGCTTCACAACCCTTTTTTTTTTTTGGCAGGAATTCACTATGCATGATACGATTGGGTGTTACCTAGACACAGAAAAAGGACAAATAAAATTTTCCAAAAATGGTAAGTTTTATTCTCTTTCTTGGAATTTTATTTGGATGCTTTCACTGGGGAAGAGGGAGGGAGAGGAATACAAACACTTGCAGAGTCTGACTGACCTAACCCTACTTTCAGGGAAGGACCTTGGCCTTGCGTTTGAAATCCCACCACATATAAGAAACCAAGCACTTTTTGCAGCTTGTGTGCTGAAGGTAAGAGGAATGTGACAGATGTCCAAGATGATTATAATTTTTCTGGGTTTGTTAATGAGCTACTTAAGTATAAAGTTTGTATAGCCACTGACAGTTACTGCAGTTGTGTACGTAAAGTCAGTTGTCTGGTTTAGCAGTATTCACTACTGAAGTAAGAACGTGTGTCTGTTAGTTTTGAGTACCATTTAAGATACATGTTTAAGTTCAAATTTTAATCTTGAATTTGTATGTAGACTAGCATGGATAATTCCTAATAACAGTGCTATGTTGTGTGTGTTAAACTTTCACATACTGTCATTCGACTGATAAAAGCAAATAGATTGAGTCATAGTGCCTGTTTCATTTGTTCTGAACTCTTAACATTACTGTAATGTCTTTTTGAGTTAGTCTTTTTGAGTGTATCTCTCCAGCAGTAAACATTTTAGCAAAACCTTTCAGTGGTTAGAGAAATGTACAAGGTCAGAAAAAATGCTTTGTTTTTTTGTTGGCTTTTTTATGCTTGTTTGGTTGGGGTTTTTTCTAAGTTCCAGCAAGGTTTTTGCAGCAACTTGGGGAAGAAGAACATACAAGATAGGAGAAGGAAAGACCTTCCCCATCTCCTTATCTGTTTTTTCATTATTGAGTTGTTTCTGATTTTATCTGGTCTCTTGAAACTGTTTGTATGACACAACTTTGTTGAAACCTAGAATGCTGAATTGAAATTCAATTTCGGTGAAGAAGATTTCAAGTTTCCACCAAAAGATGGCTATGTTGGTCTTTGCAAGGCTCCTGAGGGTAGTGTTGTAAAGTCACAACACGCAGGTAGGTTAGATTTTTACAAACCTCTCATTTCTTTATTCAGGCTATGTGACAGAGCATCTTTTGATCCCTTTAGTTGCAATCAGAAAGATCTTGAATATAGTAATAATGAAGAAATATTGGTGCTTTTTGAAAGTATGCCCGATTTTCTTAATTTTAAACCACCAGTAGTCTTTAATATTTTTAATTTAGAAATACATCAGATAAAAAAAGTCCAGTTAAGTTTTTCAACAGTGTTGTTATAAAAATATGTGTGGGTCTTTATGCCCTGCAGTTGAATGGGTTATCCTGCATGACCAGTACACCTACTTGTAATTTCTGAACATTATTCTGAAGTTATTCATAATTGAGAGAGCAATCACATCACCTTTTAATGGAGCATTTAGAATTATTAGGTTTCAATCACTAATAGAAAATCCAAATTTTTTTTCCAGTAAAAAATTACAAAGTAGGAATGCCATTGTCTTAATGGTGATTTTTTTTTTCCACTTAGGAAATGCACAAGTGGTTCAAGCACAGAACCTTCCAAATGCTCCAAAAGCGTTGATTGTAGAACCGTCAAGAGAGCTGGCAGAACAAACTTTGAACAATGTGAAGCAGTTCAAAAAATACGTTGATAATCCAAAATTAAGGTAATAGTGACTTTGTTAATTGCATTTATGGTATTTTTCCATGGATGTAACTTCTTGGGGAGATGGAGGGGTTCCACTTTGTAGCTAAGTGGACCATAATCTGCAGTGCTACTGATAATAATATCAGTAACAATCTGCTACCAGCCAAACTTCTGACTTTGCAACTACAGTTAGACCACTTTGGGGTTTTTTGGTGTGTTTTATCTGTGGACTGCCTTTTTCTCATATGATAAATTTGGTGGGTAGGGTTTTTTTAATTATCAATGATAACTAGGATGGTACTTTGCATGCTTTTCTTGACTAAAAACATTATGTGCTTGCATTACTAAAATCATTATCTGTTTCTTTCCTAAACGTTTTCCTATGCCTCCATCTCCCTCTGTCCCCTCATCTTGTTTGTTTTTCATCTCCACAAAATAACTATTTACGGGGTCTGCTCTAATTAATGTGTTTACAGGACAAATTATCATGGAGATGCAATTCTGAAAAATGAATTGTGTATTGGTTGCTTCTGTTTAAAGTTGTCTCTGCTTTGACTGTGCTTCTGAAACTTAAACATTTCCCTGTTCTAAACTGCAATCTGTTTATAAGAGTGCATTTACTAGAATTGCTGGCACTAAGCAACAGGAATGAGCAAGCTACAATGAAAGATTCATTTAGTTTACTTTTATAAGTTACATTATTTTTGAGATGTTTAAGAAACATTTTTTTTTAAGATTAAGTTCGTTAGGGTGCTAATTTGTTTAATACAACAGTGATAAAGTTATCACATTCAAATACAGTTTAGTAACAAACCTTTCACTTGAATTGAAATGCACTACACCACATATGAAAGGACAGATTTCAAAATTAATTTTTTTCTATTGTTTTGTTCTTAAAATTACTGTTCAGAGCTCTTAATTGTCAGCTATCAATAAAAGAATCAATCTTCAGAAGATGTTTAGTATACCTTCTGAATATAATAAATGGGTAAATGTCAAATATATTGATGTAATTTTAGGGAACTGCTGATTATTGGTGGAGTTGCTGCAAGAGATCAACTCTCTGTACTGGAACAAGGTGTAAGTTGTATTTTTTTCATGTGATTTAATAGTCTGAGTTCCAAATAACTCATGATGTTGCTAGAGAATATTAATGGTGGTAATTCATGTTATAAGAATAATAAACATGTTAAAAAAAAAATGTGCAATCAATAGCAAGTTCATGTTGCACCAGTCTAGCAGTTGTTCCTTTACTTCCATGCCATTACAAATGCTCATAGTATTCAGTCAAATCCTGTTGAAGCCTGAGTACTCCTGAGAATCTTAAAATGAAGGTGTAATTGTTTGCCATTTGTCCTTAACCAACAAGACAATTTTCCTGTTAACTTCTGTCCCATGTTTTTGTGAATAAAAATACTCTACAGTTATCCAGATGAACCTGCACTACAAACCAGTCCTGCACAGAAGGAAGTGGTCTGGCTTCAGCAGCATGGAATGTACAGTCGGTTCAGTCACACCCTAGGGAGAACAGAGTCACAGGGTTGTGTTTTTTATTTAAGACTCACAAAATTCATCTCTATTGATAAATTCTCTAGTGGTTCTAGCTGCCAAAATACACATTTTCTGTGAAGCCTACTTGAACCAGAAGATTATTAGACTTCATGTGAATGCTGAATTCTTGATTGTGAACCCTTCTGCCTGGCAAAATCTTGAGTTATTTCTATAGGTCATAGACTTTGTATCCTTCCACTGTGAGAAAAACTAAATTTATTTTATCCCCATTTAAAAACAAATCCATTTGTTGGCTTTAGATAACAAAATTACACAGCTTGGGGTTCAGGGAAGGAAGAAAGGGGCACAGCATTTCCCAAAATAAGGGAAAGCTTCCTCCCTAAGGTAGATCCTGCTAATGAAATGACTGTAGAACCAAAATGCAGGTCGCCAACAGAGGAGGTTGTAGGATCCCTTTCTGTAAGGGTACTGAAAATTGTCTTAGGCAGCTACCTAAAGTAATTTGGAAATTGTCCTTGATTTGCATGGGAAGGTGGGAGTGGAAACCAGATGATCTCCAGAGATGCCTTCAATTCAAATTACTCTAGGACTTTATGAAGTTATGATTAATAGAAGATAAAGCATTACACTGATAATTGTCTCATGATGTTAAGCTAAAATAAAACTTTTAATGCCTCTAGTTAGTTACAGGACCAACTCATTCTCTTTATGTACTTCCTAGGTGGATATTGTCGTGGGAACTCCTGGGAGGCTGGATGACCTGGTCTCAACGGGGAAGATTAATTTATCACAAGTTAGATTCCTGGTTCTGGATGAAGCTGTATGTAGAGAACTAAGTGCTGCTTAAATTCTGTTCTTAAATGCAGTATGATATTTGCAAAAAGTGGAACATGATTGTTCTATAGTATCTGATAATTCAGTGGAACAGATACCTATAGACTGTTCCACCTTATTCCTCTCATAGTTTGCAACCACAGTAACCTACTTTTATTTTCTTTTTTCCCCTGTCCTAGTAGCCTCACTGTTAAATCTGTTTGGAATTTTTCTGGTAGAAAAATGTATTTCAAATCATTTACAAGGTACTGAAGTCTGTCACTGCAGGGAACTCAAAGGACAAACACAAAATATAAGTGTTAGTTAACACAGCAGGTCTTGAAGGCAGTGAATGTTGTACTCAACATGATGTGAAATTAGGGCATCCCTCTGATCTGTTATAGCACAACTGGGTATTTACAAAGATCAAATGCCTTGGTGTATTAGCTAAGAGTAGCTTCTTGTGAAGCACAGCAGCTATAATGAAATTGCTCCACAATTTTACAGGGTTTTTTCTCCTTAGTAATAATATCCCTGCCATGCATTGACCTGTCCAGCTAATTAAAAGCAAGAACTTCTGAAATTAGGAGTGTATTGCTTATCTAACTCAAGTGTAAAGACTGAGAAATGAGAGAGAAGATTTGCAGCTTCATCTCTTTTATTTCATCCCCACACAGGATGGCCTTCTCCTCCAAGGTTATTCAGATTTCATAAACAGGATTCACAGTCAAATTCCTCAGATAACCTCAGATGGAAAGAGACTTCAGGTATAAAATGTTTGTGGTTTGGGTTTTTTTGTTGTGGTTTTTTTGTTGTTTGTTTGTTTATTTTGTTTGCTTGGATTTTTTTGGGGAGGTGTGGTATGCTCTGCTTTCAGTTGTTGACTGTTATTCAGCATGGAGCATGCTTCTTTGGAGTTTGCTGAAGCTCTTGTCCAAAACTAACATGTGTTCAGTGAGTTCAGTAATTGCCTGTGAATATGTATTTTTAGCATTTTAGATGTTGAAGCCTGGTGTTCAGCAGTTTTCAATTTAATTTGAATTATTTATATATAAATATATCAAAACATCACTGAATACATATTTTATGATTTCTGATATGTTAATAGTTTTGGTTCCTCAGCTTTCAATAGTTTTGCATTCTTCTTATAAATGATTTGGTCTGTAAGAGAATAGTTAAGCCACTTATTTTGTGTCCTGACTTTTGCCAACTAAGTGGTTCCTGTGATGAAGAAATCCAGACTCTTTGTACTACATTATGCTACATTATGCTATTCAACTACCTAACATTCTTCCAGTTGTACTCACACTTTTTTGGGCTGGGAGCATCTTATCTTCACTGGTATCCATATGACTCTGTTCTTCTCAGGTGATTGTGTGCTCTGCAACACTGCATTCTTTTGATGTGAAAAAACTATCTGAAAAGATTATGCATTTTCCCACCTGGGTTGATTTGAAAGGAGAAGATTCTGTCCCTGAAACTGTACACCACGTAGTTGTGCCTGTAAATCCAAAAGCTGATAAACTCTGGGAAAGACTCGGCAAGAATCACATCAGAGTAAGTGAAAATCAAGGTTATTTATCCATATTTACTTATTTAACCTTCAGAACAGGGGCCTAATGTTGAAAGATATTTGCTGGTTATAGAAACAGCTTAATCTTGAAATTATTTGTTCCATGGTAGGCAGCATCATATCAGTGATACCATAACACTGTGTCTGAACAGCTCAGTGTTACCAACATGACTGAGGAAGAGCTTGATAGAGTAACAGTCTGGTTTGCTCTAGAGAATGATGGCACTGTGCTCTTTCACTCATTTCACAGCTCATGGTCCGTGGCCTAACTGTACTTAGTACCTCTTATCCGACTTGGCAGGAGGGTATAAACCTGCCAGGATGGATCACTCTGTAAGTTCTGTCTTGAACCTGTGTGAGATGAGCAGTTTTTAGAGAAATGGATTTCTTATCAGACTGCATGTGAGACTCTAGGTTCTGCATTCACCTGACACCTATTCATGTGAGAAGATGTTGGTTGGTCATGTCTTTAGTATTCAAGTTCTGAATAACCTGGAACATATTTTGTTGTTGGTAACTCTGACACAGTTACAATTCTATAGGGTTTTTTAATCCCTCTTTGCCTTTGGAACCTCTGTTTGTCACATGTTAGTAGCTTTTCATTAAGTCTTAGTATGAGTTTATTTTTCTTGGATTTTAAGTTTATATCTGATTCAGCCTAGCACAGGGAAAAAGATGAGGAACTACTGTTTATGTGATTTTACCCTATTTTACGATGCCTTTTTATTTAGGTTTGTTTGGGTGTTTTTAATTCTTCTTTTTGTTCAAAAATGTTTTCTGTCCAGCACCTACATCAATAGTTTTATTGCCTTTTTTATAAGTTTTGTGTGTGTAAACTCAAGACTTTCCTTTAGCTAAAGATAGATTAGTGTGGCTGGTGGGAGAACAGAATGCTAAGATTACTTTTAAACTTTGGTTTCTTCCTAGTTGTAAGTTAATAGAATTAAGTATTTCTCTTTGAAGAGTGGACTACTGACTTGCAGGGCTTTTTTGTTTGTGTTTTTCCTAGACTGATGAAGTACATGCAAAAGACAATACACGACCTGGTGCCAACACTCCAGGTAAGGAGCAACATTAAGAAATAGTTTGTGAAATTTTTGTAAATGTTTTGAAGTAAAGGTAAATTGTAGTAGATACTGGCCTTGAGTCATGTTCCTCCAAAATTTTATTTCTACATTCTCATAGTCTTGAAGAGAAATGTATTTCTGTAACTGGGGAGTGGGAGAGAGACTCAAATATATATTTTGCCAATTTGTAGACAAGTGTTTGTTGGTGTGTATAAGAAACATGAAAGTTCTGAGTGCTTTTTGTTCTTTCTGTATTGTATCACCTTGGAGCATAGAGGGGAGAGGTAGAAACTGAAGGTTTAGCTTCCTTGCTCTAATAATAAAAATTTAACTGTCTACTGGAAGGCTAGAGAACTTTCGAGGTATGCAGTTCAAAGGTTCTTAATGTTTTCAAACAATTTGAGTGAAATAACATCTTTATTTTAATTTAGAAATGTGGTCTGAAGCTATTAAAATTCTAAAAGGAGAATACACTGTTCGGGCAATCAAAGAGCACAAGATGGACCAAGCCATTATTTTCTGCAGGACTAAAATAGACTGTGATAATATGGAGCAGTACTTCATCCAGCAGGGTGGAGGTAATGCTTTCAATTTCAGCCTTACTCAGCTCACTTTTCTCACTTCTTTTTTCAACACCAAATTTGTATGATAGAGGTCACCAATACTGGAACATAGCACAAATAAAATTGTGCTTCAGATTTATGTACTGACTGAGTATAAAATTCAGGGTTTAATAGCAGGCAGCTGCAGGGGTGCCCTTTGTGAAAGAAAACAATGAACTGTCCTCTACCTGTTCAGACAGTTCTGAAATGGAATGATGGAAACCCATCATGCACCAAAATTTGAACCAGTGAGAAGATACATGGTGCCTCTGCTGAAACATTAGTAAAATTGATAGTTGGTAAGGGCAAGAGACACGGGAAGAAATGGTCACACATAGGAAGACATAGAAGGAGAAATGTGAAAGAAAAGAGAGGAACAGTGAAAGGGGATGTGTGAGGAGAAAGGTGAAGACAGATGCTGAAGAATGTCTGAAGACAGACATGAAGAAATGGGGAAATTTAGAGCAAGAAGGAGTAAGGAGAAATGCCTGTACAGACCTGCTCTGGGGAGGAGGGAGGAAGGGTGTTTAACTACTTTTCTTGTGTATTTTTTCCACCCCAATGCCTGTGAAAATTTTTTGCCCGTGAAAATTTTTTCCGCTTCTGTGTGGTTCTGTGTCAGACTTCTGTGTGATGTTATTAATGCATATAAATTCTTTCAGGCCCTGATAGGAAGGGACATCAATTCTCATGTGTCTGTCTGCATGGTGATAGAAAACCTCAAGAAAGAAAGCAAAACCTGGAAAGATTTAAGGTGATGCAGCAGATTCTTGAAGGCTTTTTCCTCAACTCCCAACGTCTGAGTTCATATGTTAATTTGTGTTTCTAGTTCTCTATTTAAATTAAATTGCACTCAGGTGCTCTATGTCCCACTTCCTGAAATTGTGAGGCACATTTTCTGTAGGTGGAAGTCTGTACTGGTAATCAATATGACCTTTGTGAGTTTGAATTGAGAAGATAGTGGGCTTACTTTAAAATAAAAACCCAACTTTAAACTCTGTAGCAATTACATTGTTTTTTAAAGTCTTTAGAATTTGGTTACTTAAAAAAAAATTATAATATTAATATTAATTTTGATTAAGTTGTTTGTTGATTTTTGCTTGCCTTACGATGTTGGGAAAGAAACAAGGATGTAAATTGACCAAGTTATTCATGCTTTATTTGAAGTGTTCCTAAATGTACAGAGACACTTTGAGGTGAAGTAAGTGCAGAGGTTCATTTTGTGGGATTTTGCTTGCTGTATTTAGCACAACACTTCATTGCAACTCTATTTTTGCAGAGAGGAGATGTCCGATTCTTGATCTGCACAGATGTTGCTGCTAGAGGAATTGATATTCACGGTGTTCCATATGGTGAGACACAAGTTTTTTAACTTAAGCTATGGAATTGCACTGGAGTTTTAATATATTTTCAGTTCTGTCCACTAGTTAAAATAAATATATGACCTATAGCATCAATTTAAGAGATGTAGATGTTAAAGGCTTAAACTGGGCAATATTTAATTTTGTTGTTCACCATAAGTTCTCAAATGCCTGGTGACTTTCTGCATTTTTAGAAATTGTTCATTCAGTTTTTCGTTCTTGCCGAAAAGTAATCAGGGAGAAAGCAGTTGGAGAGTGAGAGCCTTTATTGCAGGTTACACCTGTAACTGTTGTATTAAAGTGTGTACATAGGCTGAGGAGAGGAATTGCAGCAATCAGAATCATATTTTAGGGGTCTGATCTCTGACCTGAGCTGATCCATTAAAAACCAACCTTGTGTGCTCTGTGGGCTGTGTCTGTCTTACCCAGTTATCAACGTGACCCTCCCTGATGAAAAACAGAACTACGTCCATCGGATCGGGAGAGTCGGCAGAGCCGAGAGGTACGAGTGCTTTTTTCACAGCAGCCACCGGGGTTTGATATCTTCTGTTGTTGTTGTTTCACAAGTTGGCAATAGTTACTGAAACACATTTCTCCCTCCCTTCTCCCCTAATATTTCAGGATGGGTTTGGCAATCTCCCTTGTGGCAAAAGAGAAAGAAAAGGTAATTATACTCCAAAGTAAAGGTGAACAGACATTATTTACTGAAGTTCTGTCCACAGCTGCTATCTGCCTTTCTTACCCTGCATGGAAAAACTGCTTGTTTGTCCATGCTTAAGTGAAGGAGAACTTAAACAGTTTTCTGAATTCTTTTTCATTCTATAATTAATCTAAACTCTATTTCACAAAGTTTAGAAGTTGTTTTCCATTATTTCTAGGTTTGGTATCATGTATGCAGTAGTCGTGGAAAAGGGTGTTACAACACTAGACTGAAGGAAGAAGGAGGTTGCACCATATGGTACAATGAGATGCAGGTAAGCATTTTGCTTTAATGTTCCCTAACTCCTCTAAAAGACTCAGGAAGACTTGTTTCACCTGTGTAGTTGAAGTACAAAGCTAGTCCTAGGGTGTTTATAACCTTTGATTCCATTTAAAGAAGCAATTAGAAAACTTTTCAAGTTATATGTTCTGTAAGTTGTTTAATTATAAAAGCTTCTTTTAATACTCCCAGCCAATTTTGTTGGAGTCTTACTTTCAGCATCTTTATAGTCTTCCTAATCAAAATCTGTTAAGATTTAGAGGATGTTAGTTATACATTTCCATTTAGATGATCTGTTGCAAAACTGTCACTTAAAACTGTTGTTTCTCTAACCCAGAAATAGTTTGTCACTTACAGAGGTTTTCATTGAGATTTGTATACCAGCTATGAATGCTTATTAAAAAGCAATACTTCCCTTTCTCTAATAAAGGAGGGCAAATACACCACATCTGTGGTGAAATAAGCTTGGACTATGAGCTTGGTATTATAAAGTAGCCTCATTCATACAAGTAGAGTAGTATATGAAATAAAGACTTCTAGGTAGTGTAAAATCATACTGAAATTGGAACTTGTATAGTCTGAGCTAATAAAAATGTGTTAGTCTTCGGTATCTGTGACCAAATTATTTTGCTGTTCAGAACACTAGTTTGACTAGTCTTGGACCATAAGAGTACTTAAAGACTTGGATTTTTTTCTTTTAGTTGCTGGGGGAGATTGAAGAACACTTGAACTGCACTATTGCTCAAGTTGAACCAGACATAAAAGTACCAGTGGATGATTTTGATGGGAAAGTTACGTATGGGCAGAAAAGAGCTCTGGGTGGTAAGCAGTGAGCCACTCTCAAATTTCCTTGCTGTGCAGTGCTCAGTATCCTGGCTGTCTCCTGAGTAACTACAGAATAATAGATTATAAATGAATAAATAATAAGTTATAAATAAATGGATTATAAAAAGCTGTTAGTTCTTTGCTATCTTCTGCACTTGTTACATGCAGCCTATGGGTTGCAAGTGACAAGACTCTGTGTATACCTGTTTTGGTTTGTTTGTGCTTTTTTTTTTTAACAAAGTAATTAACTTTCTGAATGACTGTGGTTGAGCATTGTTAGTTCTGCTGAAAAATGGCTTTGAACACATGATTTAGATTGTGTCTCTTTTGGCAGGTGGACTGTATAAAGGCCATGTGGATATTCTGGCACCTACAGTACAAGAGTTGGCTGCCCTTGAAAAGGAGGCTCAGACATCTTTCTTGCATCTTGGCTATCTTCCTAACCAGCTGTTCAGAACATTCTGATTGTGCCACACTGAAGGGAAGGCTCAAGTTAATAAATGCTCTGCCCTGCGAATACAAAAATCCCACACTGTCTCTGAGTAGAGGTAGTTAGAAAGCAATTAAAACTAAATATACTTCTTGCATGAGGAACAGAGTGTTCAGCACTGTTAACTTTAAGTTAGCTGTTCTCCTAATAAAATAAAACAAGTCAAAGATGAAATGGTTTTCTTTGGGTTTTTTTTTTTTGTCTTAAAGGACTAATTTGCAGAATCATTTTTTGCATGATCTGTTAATTTATTGAAAGTACAAGAGTAGTTAGGCAAATATGGGAGGACAGTTTTGTATTTATATTTATTTAATTGTGTACTGTACATTTTTAATGCTGGGCTGACTAAAGATAGATTCATATTCATTTAGACAGTTGTTAATATTTAAGATACTAAATAATAAGAAAAGAACAAATCTGAAGTATTGGAAGCTCATTGTTATCCTAAACCCTTACATCTAGACTGATAACTGTAGTTTGATTCTGTAGTTCTAGACTTCTCAAGGTTAATGGTTCTGAAATTTCTGAAATGGATTGTACAGTATTGTAGCCACATTGTTACAAAAATTTCTACAGTACTCTTGAATTCCTGGAGAGTATGAATGCTAGTATATGCTAGTATCAAAGCATTTCATAAAACTGCAGGAGAAGCTTCATGCAGCAGTAGAGGTTGAAGTATTTAATGCCTCTTGTGCTGCCTTCAGACAGGTTGAATTTGTTCAGATGAATTTACTGTAGTCTGGTTTGGAATTTCTTTTTAGCTTTCTTTTTCCTCTAGTGACTCTTCTAATGATAATTAGAAATTTCAGTGACTGCCTGCAAATTGTCATCCAAAATATCTGAGGTTGCTGGGAATGCCAGACAACCACAAATCCAAGTCAACTTTTGCCTTCTTTGTGAAGTCTTTGTTTCACAGAACATTCCATCCCCTTTCAAAAATAAGTGGCAATCAATTTAAACTCAGGTTGAGCAAATAATTATTTGTAGTGTTACCTGGAGAGGGCAGACTGAAAGACCCAGGGATTATAATAAAAAACATAAATTTCTCATTAATTTAACAAAGTATTAAATGTACAGCAATTTGTGTTATTACTTGATCCCAAGAAGAGGGAAGGTTAAATGGGATGCTTATTATTAGAACTTGGGAAGAAAAGTTCTACCATGTCTTGCATTGGTCTTGTCAGGCGAGTAATCAAATCTGTAAACCATAAGTCAAAATTAATTCATGGCAATACCTAAAATCATTTAGATGCAGAAGGAATCAGATCATTCATGTTTGCCAGTTGAAGCTCAGATTAAAATCAGTTTAGTCTAGTTTAGACACATACCTTGGGCAATATTTTTAAATCACAGGGAAATTGTGGATACATGGAATCAAAGTCTTAGGAGCATTGATCTTTTTGTTGAAATACGACATTCTAAATTTACTACATGTTCCAGGTGCTGCTATCTTTCAAACTTTGCTATTGGGTACCCAGACTTCAGTTAATAATTACAAATCATGACTATTTAGGACTGAAAAAATTGATGCTAAAAATGAAAATTGCTTTAGGCATATAACTTAGGCATCCCAATTCTTACCTAGAATTTGTATTTTCTTGGTGGTGAAGCTGAAATTACTACAATGGCCTGATGTATATTTGCTTTCAGAAGGGTTTTGCTTGATATGCTTTCAAATGCAGCAGCATGAAAATGGTATGGGGGCAGTTTCTGGTTGAGAGACTTTGCTGGTTGTCTGAGAGGTCAAGAATCTAACTGTGCCTTGTGCTGAATGGCAGAAAATCCCCACTGCCATAATCAGGAATCTCTAGGAAAAGAATTTAGATAAAATGGCATATAAACTAGCAGTTGTTGTGAGGGATCTGGTCTGGGATTTTTATATTATTTCCAGTTACTGCTGTCCTTGACCACTAAGATGGACTTACTGGAAAACTTGACCTTTCTTTCAGAAAAGTAAGTATGACTATTGAAAAAAAAAAGCCTTTAAAAACAGGAGAAAGCTTAGTAGAAATACACCGAATTAAGTTCGGACCATTTTCCCTGATATGATGTTCCCTGCCTGTTAGTTTTATTTGAGAATGAACGTGCCTTTATACCTAGTTTCAGGAAGAGAGAAGCCAAATCTGGATAGCCTGGCATGATTCCAGTTAAAAGCTTTAACTGCCTCTCTTGAACCAAGCACTGACTGCTTCAGTCGAGCTCTGAAGATGTTTTTTGTACTGGATATTCAAACTCAGAGATACCTAAGAAAAAAATTTCAACGTCAGGTGATGATGTACCTCCCATGGGAGTGTTCCAAGTGAAAACAAAGTCTCTCAGAGAAATCAAGTTGCCTGGGTTTTCCTGTGTGCCTGAGCGCCGGTGTGCAGGTGGGCTGCTCGGCTTGTGTTTAGGCAGCTTAAACCATCCTCTGTATAAAATAAAGTTAAATTTAAAAAGTCTAACACATATGGAAACATCATAGTGTTTACATTTCATAAACTGTGTTGGCTCTTCAGTTTTCTGTCTTTGGATAGCACTAAAATGTTGTGGAGTTGTCCAGTTCCTGTGTGCCTGAGCGCCGGTGTGCGGGCGGGCCCCGTGGCTCGGGCGTGCTCCGTGGCCCGGGCGGGCTCCGTGGCCCGGGCGGGCTCCGTGGCTCGGGTTTGCTCCGTGGCTCGGGTTTGCTCCGTGGCTCGGGTGTGCTCCGTGGCTCGGGTGTGCTCCGTGGCTCGGGTGTGCCCGTGGCTCGGGTTTGCTCCGTGGCTCGGGTTTGCTCCGTGGCTCG
>VZRX01013821.1:40732-109466 GCA_013398075.1 Notiomystis cincta
CCCCGTGGCTCGGGTTTGCCCCGTGGCTCGGGTGGGGGCGGCCCTTCGAAGGTGCCGAGTCGTGGCCGCCTCGTGGCGGTGCTCGTGTCCCGCGGATGCCCCTTCCTACACCAGCCCGCTGCTTCCAACTGGGTCAATTACATTCTCCCTAGGTTTTTTCTCTTTAGAAACAAACAAACTCCTAAGCAAAAAAGAACTTAAAGCTGTTAGAGCTGTTTGTGTGGCGCACAAACTCACAATGAAGGGCCCTTGCTTCAGTGCCTGACTTCTTGTCGCAGCCTGAATAAACACGCGGTGTGAGTTGTTCGGATTGTTAATCCACTAACTTTGCTTTAAAGGGCTTGTTCCTCGTGGGGTACAAAGCTAGTTCTTGCTACTGTACATGTCAAAATGTATTTATTTTTCTTCTCAGTGCTGATTTCTGAGGCTCGTGAACTGAAAACAGAACCAAAAAATAGGCTTTCATAAGTGTTCCTGGCAATATTTGTTATGATTTACTGGCTTTAAAATTGTGTAAGCAAATCCTATCTGTGTAGGCATTCTTGCTGTGCTTCAGCTTTTCTGACCAAAAGGCAGGAGTATGGAAAATTCAAGATTAGCCTGAGTAAAATGAACAAAATATAAATTGTAATTTTAAACTTTTTTTCTTCTAGTTATATTTTAATAATAGCTATAAAGTTGGCTTAGGGAGATATTTTTGTTTGATTTTTTTTGAGTTTATCTGTTGCTTATTGGAGCACCCTTGTTCAATAGCTTTGTATTTTTGACTAATTTGCTTTAGCACAATGTCTTTGAGAGAACTCACATTCTTATTGGATGATTAACTATTCATTTATAACTACTGGTAGTAATCTTTCTTTGTTTTCCTTTACACTCCTATAAAGGTTCCTTTTATGGAAGGGAAAAGGATACAGATGGTGTTTGCCACTCAGTGTCCAAACTGCTGAGCTGGGGCCCCCTTTTAGCAAGCTCCAAAGGCAGGAGGAGTTTGCTGGTCTCTTATGCTTTAAGAAGGGTTCTGTTTTGCTACTGTGAAAGCAGACAAAATTGCTGCTGGCAACACAGACTTGTACTTCAGTCTTCTCATGTTTATGGAATCACACATACAAATAAACGTGCCTGGTCTATTTGAGGATGTAATTGGCCTGTGGTCACTACCATATGTGAATATCTATATCATGCAGTAAGCTGGGCTCCTGCTTAAGCCAGTGAGCAAAATAGCTGCACCTCAAGTAGATTAGGTATATGTGAGAAAGAGGAAAAATGGGTGGAAGATTCAAAGGATGAACTTTACCAAGATTTGTGTGGCCCACTGCCTTTTGTACCTCTTTTTGTAGGTAGGGAAAAGTGTAACAGCTAAGGACACTTTGATAAACCCTTTATCACTGCAATTACACTGAGACTTGCCTGTTGGCAAAATGAGGTTATACAAGGGATGAGGGAGATCAAAACCTGTCTTGTGTGAGGAATTATCCACAATAATACTTTTTCCACAAATTGCTTAAAAGCAAAAAGTTGCTGCTTTTCAGAGTTGCTACTTGTTGCAGATACTAATGCATTCAGTGAATGATGATGAGCAGGGTCTTTGTCACTTCTTAATAAAATTTGTCTGAAACTCACTGTGCTTCTTGCAGTGATTTTTGTCTTTATCTCTTGATTTCTCACAAATGTGTCCAGATCCACAGATGGAAAAACTGAGGTAAAGAGACATAGCAATCTGCTGAATGTCAGCCAAGACTGGCAAGAATTGCCATAATATCTTTGCAGCAGTAATATGTTAAATGTTGTTTCAGGATACTCAGCCCATGAATGAATGAGTCTTTTTCATAATGGTTGTTATCAGAGAACATAAAGGTACCTTCATGAAGCATATCCCATGACTGCTGAGCACTGCTGCTTACTGAGTGCCTAGGGTGCATAGCAGAATATTTCTCTTGTCCTGAAGGAATTTTCTTGATTGAATATTTAGCCAAAAAAATTTAAAAATGCAAACAGCTAACTTGATCCATGGAGAACAGATTGCTGCAGTTCAGACTCTGGCTAACATTGAGCTAACACTGTTGTGGGTGGCAGGATAATCTTGCCACTCCAGAAATTACAGGTCTCCTTTCTGTAGGTGTTACATTGGACCTGACAGTGCTGGACAGAAAATTCAGGTACCCTGTCTAGACAGCATGAAGAGCTTGTGTTTAGACAGCTTAAACCATCCTCTGTGTAAAATAAAGTTAAATTTAAAAATTCTAATACATATGGAAACATCATAGTATTTACATTTCATAAACTGTGTTGCCTCTTCAGTTTTCTGTCTTTGGATAGCACTAAAATGTTGTGGAATTGTCCAGTGGCAACTTTCTTCTGTTGATTGTTGCACTACACAGAACTCAGAGAGAATTTGGATGGTATCAGTTAAAACCATCATTTCATAGATGCCTTGTTGGGAACATTTTAACCAAGCTTTTAACCTTTTAACCAGCATCCTTTTAACCAAAGTTGTAACTGTGTTAGAATTAGTTCGACTTTTTGAATGAGTAATGAAGAATGTCAGATAGGATAACAAAATAATAATAGAAATTACATCCAGATTGCTTTAGGTGGCATTTCTGACTCTTTGGTGAATATCAGTATTATGAGTAGCCACTCTGTTATTTAGGTTTTAGGCAATGTATTCTGTTCTAGTCTACTAAAAAACTTTGGTGATTGATTTTTAATCATTGCAGTTCCACTGAACAATAATAATATTTTTTAATAAAGTGATTCAAAGTAGGAAGTAGAGAATTGTTAGTATACAGCATATGCAGTTTTGCTTTAACCAGCCCTGTACCAAATGTGGTGGTAGGTTTGAGGGGGTTTTATTGAGTCTTAACCTATTTTGAAAAAAAAAAAAAAACCAAAACCAACTCTCATTGCTCTTCCTTATAACAAGAATTTCGGTCGTGTTTGGCTGAAGTGGTTAAAAACAAGTAAGTTTTACAAAAAAACAATCTATTCACTTCTAAGCACTGACGTTTTGTGGTATTTCTAATGGCCTAAAACAGTGAGAACAGAATTTAAATTCAATTTAAAAATTGTAAAATAGTCTGAAGTCATCTGTAGTTTTCTGTCAGCAGCCCAAACTTTGGTTAGGAGTTTTGCCAACAGCCATTGTTGCCAGGTGGTGCTTTTAACTATGGACTGCATTTAGTCAAAGTTTCTAAAACTAAGTAGTGTTTAGTATATGGTAATTACATCTATTTTTTCTGTATTTTCTTGCTAAAATTTAACTTTTCTGGTATGTATGTTCAAACAGCTCTTCCTGATGGCTTAAAAATAGTCCTTATATCAAAAGGAGGAAAAAGTTTGTTGTTAATATTTCCCTATTAAACTTGGAGTTTTCTTCTGAATAATGCCTGTGGTATCAGAGGCTTCCTCCATGTGTTTTACTTATCTCATTTATCGTATAGGTAACTTCTGTAAGTGCTGTGCTTCAGGATGCAGTCTCCTTAAAAAAGCAGGAAATCCCTGGGAAACTGTCCAAGTAAACACTGCACAGGCTACCAAAACAATCAGAAATACTGGGTTGTATAAGAAATATTTTCATCAAGCCTATATAATACCCCCTTAAAGTTGTCTCTTTTTTTGTCAGGCATTCAAAAAAGTGACCTTTGTACTTGTTAGACCCTGTGTGCATCCAGTTGCCTCTCCTGTTACCCTACTGATGAAAAGTGAGTTAACTTTTACTCCTGTATCAACAGGATTGTTTCCATGGTGGCTTTTAGTCTACAGCTCTTGAAAATCAACCATGGGCTGGGGAGAAAATGTATCAGGGTAAGATAGGGAAGAAATGCAAACTCCATAAATTAAAGAAGGAATGCAAATCAAATCCTGATTGAGACTTAAATTGCCAGCTTGAAAATAATCTTCTACATAAGTGTTTCCATAAGTGACATGATTTGGGGTAATTAGGTTTGTGGTGCCCAAATGCTCTGTGGTTTTAAGGTTATGATCATCAGAGATCAGTGTCTTACAATCTTAAATCTATTTGATAATCTTGACTATGCAAATCAATATGCAGCAAATACAAATTCTCTTTATTCTCTTGCATACTACCATTGTCTAAGGCAAATTAAAATAATGTGGTTTGATATGCCATGATGAAAAATCCTCTCACTGAAGCATCTGTGTTTCAACAAGATGTCAATCTCTGCAGCTCATTCACAAATCCCAACCCCAGCTACATTCTGGTTCACATTACGTTTGTAGTGAACAAAATAGAGTGTAACAAAAGTAAGCAGGAAGCAATTCCACCCCCAAATGAGGCCACTGCAATGTTTTTAAGTGTTTAATAAGAAACTTAACAAATTGCCAACACAGGTAGAACCTGTGGGATGCTATTGTCTCTCCTTTTGTATAGTGATGCTCTGTTGTTCAAAGCATCACATCCAACAGCCACAATTTCTCAGGCAATACTTACCAAACTCAAGCCTCTAACTCATTTATTTGAAGAAAAAATCCCCAACTCCACCAGACTATTTCCTGCATTAAACTAATTAACCTTCAGACAGAAATTAGGTCTTGAAGAGGTGGTTGTTTCCTAAGACAGCAGCCACAGCACTCCTGACAAGTGTTTGATGTGGAGAAAGTTTTAAAGAAGGAGTTAATTTCCAGAGGTGCTGCTGCTATGAGAAACAATTTCCAGTTTACATGTGTTCTTGGCTTATCTTAGTTATATTGTTAAATGGGATTTTTAATTGTGTCAGCAGCAACTACATTGTTTTGTTTGCCATACAGACTTTAAAAGGTTTTATTCTGCAAAGTTTTTGTATTAAAAAGTGTTATATATGTATCACTTTATAGGACCAA
This sequence comes from Notiomystis cincta, assembly GCA_013398075.1. Lineage (NCBI taxonomy): Eukaryota > Metazoa > Chordata > Aves > Passeriformes > Notiomystidae > Notiomystis > Notiomystis cincta. The sequence goes on from VZRX01013821.1 coordinate 45,572, forward strand.
TGTCAGGAATTTGTGTTAGTTTTAATAATTTAATCTGTTCCTTTAGCAAGAAAAAAACTGGAAGGGGAGGGTAGCAGTGGGTAAGGATAGTCCATCCACGGCTTAGTCTGATACAGTGATATGCAGAGTTTTCACCTGGAGTTCTGATTACACCATCCATGTGTCACAAATGAGCACTGTCTTTTTTTGTGAACTGGCCCTATTTCAGCCTTCCCTTTGCATAATACATCACATTCTTGGTTCACCTGCCTGTGCCAGGTACTGTGTTGTTGCTTTCCCTTACCTGTGGTTTAGGGGATGTGCACAAGGGGAGACCAAAGATACCTGCAGGGTCAGGTGGGAGGGTAAACAGGACAATATTCCTCCCAGAATATTTGCTAGCATGAGACCTAAGAAGTGGGCAAAATTAAGAGCAGCAGTAGAATGGTACTGTAAATCATCTACATTTGACTGGGGGAAAAAATGGTGAATCACATTGCACAGTCTGCTTTATTCTTCTAAAACTCTTGTTTTGCCACTGTGGTAGAGGAGAGCTTTCCTAAAGTGATGTCTTCTGATACTTGTCAAGAATGGCTCCTTTTCCTCACTGCTCTTCCAGAAGGGAATTACATGAGCTCTTGGACTTGAAAATGTTCTTTTGAAGGAACAAACAGGAAGGATGAGGTTGAGGAAATAATGAGCATAATGAACAAAGGAACAAGTTTAAGATGATCCCGGATTTCTCTAAGCATCCACTCTATCAACCACAAAACTCATTTCCTTTGCAAGTGGAAATTAATTTTTTTTGTAAATTCTGCTGTGTCAGGAGGAGAAAGGTGCTTTTCTTTCTGTACCAAACAAATTGTCCTTTAGCTACACTGGTTTCTTTGAGAAACCAAGGTGTGGTTCAAGGTACTGTTTCCTGGAGCACAGCACGTGGTGTTAGGAATGAGATCGTTATGGTTGGTTGAACCCATGTAGCTGAGCAAACACGTAAGGGCTGAATGTGTTTCAAGTGAGTATAAACAGATTCCATGCCCTGAGAGGTAATTCCTGAATGGTGGCAAAGACGTGTAATTATTGCTAAATTTACCAGCATAATTGAAGTCCTCTAGTCAATTATAGGTGATAACACTGCTTGTGCACACTGACAAGAACTTATGGGAATACAAAATTGCGGGTTGGTTGGCTGGCTCTGTGTGTGGTTTTGCTGTTTGAAAGAGTCATGAAATTCCCTCTTGTGTTAAGGAGTGATCTGTCACACAGCCAAGGACTAGGCTGGGGACTACATTTTGGTTTCTACTTTCTCTTATAGCAAAGATTGGTTTGTACTTTGTAAAGGTCTAGGAAAATGTTGCAAGGTTGATTTACTTGTTTGTTTTCTGTTCTGCATATTTTCACAGATTCCTAGAAAGATGTGAGTTGGAAGGTTTGAAACATCATCTCGCTCTAATGCCCTGCCATGGACAGGGACACCTTCCACTCGACCAGGTTGCTCAGAGCTACATCCAGCCTGGCCTTGAAAACTGCCAGGGATAGGGCATCCACAGCTTCTCTGGGCAACCTGTGCCAGTGCCTCCTCACCCTCACAGTAAAGAATTTCTTCCTAATACCTAGTCTAAACCTTCCCTCTTTTGGTTTAATGCCATTTTCCTTTGTCCTATCAGCACACCTCTCTGTAAAAAGGCCCTTTCCAGCTTTTCCTTTGTTCTGTGGTCCAGAAGTAGCTGTTGAGGCCAGAGTGAGCAAGTGGTGTTTTATTGTGTACCCAGACCGAGGGATTAGGAACAAGAGGTCAGCCTGGATGGATCTGGCCAGGACCCATCATGCTTCTTGTCAAATGAAGTCTCCTGGATGGGTGGGTGAATATGAGGGAATGCTGATTGTCATTAACAAAGTGTGCATTGATACTCCTGAAGAAGAGTGGGAGGATGCAGCCTGTTTTATTGCCACTAAAACTGCCAGACAGATCATATGCTTGACTGCTCCCATGTGTTAGCTGGGGATGCCATTGCAGCCTGTCTGTGAGAGGGACACTCACACAGAATTATAGCCCCTCCTCTTCCTTAGGCATCATTTTCTGCTGTTGTACTGGATGTGAGCTTTAATTATACCCATATATATTTGCAAATGTTTTCAAAATGGAATATTTAAAAATTGCCTTTGGATAGTTTAGTTTGCCTCAACATTCATTTGCTGTCATTTTATTTGATATAAATCAACTAAGGAATACTTAGCTAAGGAATTGTAGACAAATAAAACCCTACTCTTGCTGACATGTTGAAAAAGAGCAGTGGAACAACGTGACTGTTGGAATCCAGCTGACTTTCTACATAAGCACTGGAGAAAAATTCAGAAATAGCTGTTCAAAAACGTATTTCAAAAAGTGAGAAGCAGTCTGGATGGTCACATTTTAAGAAGCCTTTGTGTGCCACTGTGCCTTATAGATAGGTGGCATCAGGATCATGGAGGTACTCCAAAGGGCTGTGATAATGGTGCTATGTACTGTTGGTTTTTCACAAATACAGGGGATTTATTGAAAGATGCTAATGATAATAGATTTTAAATGTTTTTGCCTTTAGCAGCACGTTTTTTTTCGTGGAAGTTTTGAGTCATAGAAATCTAGAAAATACTGATTTGCTTATGACAAAAATGGTCATCCTTTAGCTTACATTGCTTTCTATGTTGCTGAACAATTAAAAAAAAAAAGCTTTTTTCTGTAACATGCACTGCAACTTAGCTTACTGAAGCAACAGAGAAACACCAAACTCTCATATGCTAAATAAAATTGTAGCATTATTTAAAAAATAATCACTCCTGGAATCATACTCTCAAATGATCTCCATCTTGAAATTAATTTGCAAAGGCAATTCTAGGAGCACACGTCTCATGTTTCTATGTTAAGCTTCTATGAAGTTCAAACTGGTTGAGGGATTTTTGCCATCTATAAATTTGGTGTCTCCATGAAATGTGAGTTCATAGACTACAAAAAAATTCAATTCATACACATTAGTCCTCTTGTGTGTCAAGGAAACTATTACTTTCATATGCTTTTATGCTTTTCACAATGTAGGATAATGATGCTGTATATATTGTATATATTGAACTTAAATATTTTATAGGTGCAAAAAAACCCCATTTGAATAAAGGTAAGGGTCTGACTAAAATGTAAAAGCAAAGAACTGTGAAGCTTAAGTAGGAAATTCTGGTCTATGATACTCTTTAGGATTTTCAAGTCCCCTGCTGAGTGCTACTGGATTCTCTGCTCTGTCTAATCCTGAACTGATGTAGGAAGAACTATATGTAAGTTCTGTTTGTGAAGTTTAGTGTTTTTTTAAAAGCAAAAAGTGAAAACATAGATTTTAAATTTTCATTTTCAGATTTACAGGAAGTTACCTACTGGATATGAGTATATGTACGTAATGATGCAAAATTATAGATCATTGTATTAATGCACATTTATTTTATTGTATGTTCCTTTTTTTTTTGAAAAACGTGATGATCAGAGAAGACAATGTTCAAATCTGTATGAAAAGACACATGGGTTTATTCTATTGAGTTTTTTCCTTCCAAGTGCATTTTTAAATTAATTACAAGGTAGAAAATGCACCCATGATGGAACATAAGGGATTCTGAAAAAGACCTAGAACAGCAGTGAAGTGCAGCTTCATTTTCAAGTTGAGTTCCTGATGTCCTGAAAATTATTTTTCAGATGCTAAGTCCAAAATTGTCTCAGTTCTGCAAATAATTTCCCTACTGAACTGCATGGTTTTCAGGAGCCTGAAGTCCTCCTTCAGAAAGTAACCAAAAGTGATCAATAGCACAGGGGAGAAGCTGGGGTCTGTTCAGTGCATATTCAAGGACCACAAGCTAAGTATTTCTGCTGTCTCTATTTAAATTGCCTGCAAATACTTTAGAAAATGGCTGATGGGGTATTCCCAGATAACTTTTCCACATCAAATGTAGAAACATGCTTTCCTCTCTCATCAGAAGAGGGGCATCATCACGGGTGATAGCTTTTGCCCTGTAGATGGGTGGTCAGAGCATTACCCGAGGTACAGAAGAATGAAAAGCACATTCTCTCTTCTGCTTATGAGCTTTCAAATCCTTTTCTCCCATGTCACAAGAGATTACACCACTGAATCAGCTTTAAACTGGTTTGGGGAGAGAACGTGGTCACCTCCCAGCACAACTGTGCAGAGTGAAAAGTTCATTGGTCTAAGAGATAGGCCAGAGAGGAAAGGAAAGCATCCATAAACAGTAAGTTATTCTAAGTTATTTTCTGAGTTTTATCTTATTACTGGTCTAACCTTTCTAGCCTAAGATCATAGAAATGGAAACTTCATCTTCATCTGGACTGAAAAGCCGTCTATAATGAAATTTTGTCCTTAAATAAGTACCTAAGGAATTACAGTATGGTCATTTCTTTGATTTCTTTGACAAAAGTTGTTTTTCTGAGTACTCAAGTACCTCACAAAGAAGTAAGTTTTCTAATCCTCACATCATTCCTGTGGCTTCTATTCAAACTCCAGGTCCCCAGGATTGTTCTTTATCTCTGTGTACCAGCACTGGAAATGCTCCAAATTCAGCAGCACAATTTCCAAGCACAGAGTTAAAGCAACCTCCCTTCCTCCTGTGCCCAGTTATGGTATTTGGCCTTTAAAGTAGGGAATCTTGCTGAAAACTTGATACTTCTGCCTCTCATTCTTTCCCTTTCTTTTTTTTTTTTTTTTTTTCCAGAGCCTGAGGTTACAGCCTAGAAGCAGTGATTATCCTCAGAGGTAATACTGGATATGTGGCCATATTTAGGATCAAAGTACTCGTTTATGGTTGGGTTATGAGGTGGCTTGTACCTTTCTGGGATTTTTTTTCTTTTTGGGGATCCAAAAACCCCCTAGATTCTCAATGATTATGTCCATTTGCAGTGTGTTTGGAGACCTGTCAGTCACATAATTTTACTGATAGGAACTATGCTACATTTTTGTCACCATAACTTCATATTTAATAAATAGATAAATAAGGCAGTGCCAAATCAATACCGTAAAAAGATCTAAATATACGATTTCTCCATTATTCTATTTTTAACTAAACTTGTAATTTCATCATAAAACCTACCAGTTTAGCTTGATGTAAACCCATGTTGATTGGCATTAATTATATTTTCCTCCTTTAATTTATTAATCAAGTCCTGCACCAGCCAGCTCTTTTGCTTTGGATCAGTGTCAGTGTGACAGGCCTATAATTACCCAGGTTGTCTTATTTGCCCTTTTAAAATATCTTCAATTTTTCTATTGTTTCCTGATGTATTAAAAATAAGCACTAATGGTCCAAAGGGTTCCTTCACAAGCTGTCTCTGAAACCTTTAAAGAAAGTTATTTGGACATTCCAAAGTCTGCATTTAGGAACTACTTTTCAGTACCTTTCTGAGAGTTACTATTAAAATGGAAAATATTTTGACATCATCATCAGCTGAACATGCAGGGGAAACTTTATTCATTAATGCATTTTAGAAGTCCTTGGGAAATTCTTTTGTATTTTCACTGCTGCTATTGAGATTTTTTTGTTTGCAGGTCTTAATCTTTTAAAAATGGTTTTCATATTCCCCACCTTGCTTTCTCACAGGATCAAGCAAAACCCATTCCTGTGTTTGATGTCTATTCACCATGGAAATCACTGCAAAATCCAGGACTAGAGCTGCACTATCAGAGGATATAAGTGAAAGAGGGTGAGATTTCAGGTAAATATTGTATTTATGATGTCAAAGGCTCACCTGGAGGCCACACATGAGACCTCTCTCTCTCTCTGTATGGTTTCAGCATCAGATATGATGCCATGAAAATATAAAATAAGAGACCCTTAGCAGAGCTGAAAAGGGGACACGAAGAGCCCAGTGACACAACAGCTTTAGTTAGTGTAATGGGGAGGACAAGCATGTTTGACAGCCTGTGCTGAAGCACAGGAGAAGCCTTGTAGCATTGTTTTAAGATAAATGTAACCCATGAACCCTTAGACCCATGATGTCTGTCAAACCCGATGTTCATTTGCTGAACAAGAAAAATACCAGAAAAGCATATATATCAGTTAAATTATGCAGGATAAAAAAGCCCCTTTAAAGCTGAATAAAGAGCAATAACCATGATAGAGGGGATGCTTGATGGGCTCTCAGCCCTGGTGCCATGAACAGCTCCATTGTCAATTGTCCCCTTTCTCTGAGCGCCACTTCTGGTGCTCCGGAGCTCTGGGTCTCCTCGCTGGTGGGGTCCTGCCATGCATAAACACCATCAAGCTGCTGCTCAGTAGTGGTAAAATCAGGGAAGGTTTCCTGTGCTGCTGCTGCAGCTGATGGCCTGGAAAAGGAATGCTTTTGAAATGGGCTGCAGTGTTTGCAGCTCCCCTTGATTGTTTCCATCTCTGTATCAATCCCCTATTCAACACAGTGTGAGCTGGCTGTGTGTGAAGGTGGGTGTCCATCTGGCAAACAACAAAAGGAAAATCTTATACCATCTTTTATAGAAAGTGGATACTGTCTGTATCTTAATTTCTAAAGGAAAAGTCCATGGTGAGTGTACCTAGCTGCAGAGAAGATTATGTGCATCCTTTATCTCTTTGTGGCAGTGCATTTCTCTCTCTGTTGGGTACATCTGTCCAGCTGGATTAACAGCTTCTCTCCAGTATTTCACCCCAGTCCCTTTTTGTTGAGACTGGAGGCACATTCAGTTAAAGGTAAACCTAAGAAGCTGATGCATCCTAATGCTCAACATCTGATGGTAATCCTTGTATAAACCACTATGAAATGTCGGGTTAAAACAGGTAATAAAAGCTTCATGTTTTACCAGAAATGCATGACCAGAAAATGCAGAAATCAATATCTGGCTTTGGTAACTTCATAATGAAAATAATCTCCAGTATTTCATTACAATGTACTTTCTGTTTCCTGAGGGGCTAGTTCTAAAATCTGTTACCGGAGAGATCAGAGGAGACATTCCTTATTCTGGCAATAAAATCTCCAAAGGCTTCTGTCCATGTTAATCATGGAAAGCTTGATTTCAGTACAGCAAGCAAACAAATAGGCAGACAAACAAATACTGTATTCAGTGATTTTCATGAGCTCAAAGAATATTATCAGGAAAAGACCCTATGAGGGAAAATACACTCCTTTTACAAAACTATTAAAACCACTTTTTAAGATTTTAATCTCCCACTGCTTGCATGCCATTCCATCTCCCACAAATATGTAAAAGACATATAAATTAAATACAGAAATCATAGACCACAACCTTTTTCTTTCCATGTTTTCTAACACAAGAATAAAATTACCTTCACCAGAAATGAAATGAACTTGCAGCTTGTCATTGTGTGTTGTACTAACAGATGAAGCTTCTTGTCCCAGGCAGTGTGCTGGTGGAGTCAGCCCTGGGTACACCAGCTTTGATTTAACTGGAATACAGGACAACAGATAACATGTGAGACAGATAAAAATCAGAGGAACAGTGGTCTTAAAGGTGAAGAGGACTTCTAAATGTTGCTGCTGACTTTTTAGAATTCATCACCATGGAAAACAGAAAATTTCAAAATTATATAAAGAGTATAATGATATTTACTGCTATGTCTGGGTATGGATATCTGTATATAAGCAATAAATGTATATCCAAGGATGTGATGGATATAAAAACAAAACATTGTGATGGATACAAAATTTTCTGTTTTCTATTGGATTAGGAGAATCTTTGGTTTGATCATATAAGACTGTAGCTGTGCTCATACCCTTGCCATCATGGCAAAGAGGCTGCTCACTTTGGGAAACTGACCACGGGGCTGTTTCTTGAAAAGGCTTGAAAGGAAAGGTAATGAAAGGTAAAGGAAACACAGGAAACCATTCTACAGGAAAAGCATCAGACTGACAATAAAATTCTGTATATGTTTAATGTTGCTGCCTTTTATCGATGAAGTTCTAAATCTGGTCTTTCCCCCAGCCCCTCTCTCTTGTGTGTTATCACCACATTTGCAAATGCCAGCAAGGCTTGAATTGTAACCTTAATATGAAAGAGAGTAAATTTCCAAAGCTTTGTACTCAATAGTCTGTTATCATTTAAATATCAGGGCATGTTAAAGAGCACATCTGTTTTTCTGGACATCTGTGAGGGGAGGGATTAGAGAGCACGGCATAGGCAGAGTTTAGGACATATTGGACCACTGTTATTCATTAATAACAGATAATATTTAAGCATTCAAATATTATGACAGAATGTAACACTGTCCTTTATATTTTGTTATTGAAATAAATATTAATAATCATTGCCAAATCTTTGTCTTGCTGCCATAGTTGCAACTAATAAACCCTGACAGTTGCTCTGCCAACTTTTCCACATATGTCCCAAAAAATTACTGATACTTACCTATTTTTTTCCATATTCTTGAGTTCAATAAGAAATTAGAAATTTTCAAGTGCTTTCACTAATTCGTTAACTGTATGGTGAGCACTTTGCTGGTTTAAAACCAGTCATTTGGCTTCTAAGGATGTCATAAAGTATTAAATTTAATTCTTTCATTAACAGAATATCCCTTTCCTGTAAGAGAATGCAGAGACACAGTGCACTGTGCTTGCATGGGAACTCACTGCTGCAACTCTGGATGATGTTTTCCAAAAATGTGTGCTGCTAATGGCTCAAAATTCCCCACCAATAACAAGAATAGTCATATTGTTCTGTGGTTGTGACTTTGTTCTTTATCTTTGTTTTATAACAGTATCAAGTCTTTGACTTGATCAAATTCCTCCCCCCACTCTGAGCAGACAAACAGGTGACAGTAACCAGAGACCCATTAATCTGGAATATTTAAAAAGTGCAACTGCTTGGCCTACATTTACTATCTCATTAAACTGGATTGTAATGTTCAAGTTTCCAGTTTATGGCTGGATATGTAATTAAATAATGAATTTAATTAAATTCATGCTCTTTGATTACTGATATGCTTTGTGCTGCCAGAATTCACATATTGTGATCACCATTTTTGAATGGCTCAAATTGCAAACCTCAATTCTGTTTTCTACACTGTCTAAAACATAAAATCAAGGGAATGGGAGACAAATTTTCTCTAACAGCATGATTGGTGTTTCCTGAACTGGTAAATAATGATCCCCATTAACAATTTTTGCCCCCTATTCTCCCCTCTTTAAAGTGTCCAAATGCACAAACAGGAGTCATGCCAGGTTAAGCGATTGGTTGTTAATGAAACCTCAGTGTGAAGACCCTCCCTAATCTGCTGAACCCTCCAGAGATCAAACAGAGAGTTAACAGAGCAGAGCAGGTTATGTGTGATGGATGTCTGTGTATAAATCACTTCCTCAAAGCCAAATTGTTCCAATTCACTCGGTGGCAACAAACTGCAAAGATTCTCACAGAAATGTAACACTCCCTCCCTCCTCCTCCTACTCCTCCTCCTCCTCCTTGGCCAGGATTATTGGCTGGGAGTTGGAAAACCCCTGGGAATCCAGGTAATAGAGTTACAGTGCAGGAAGCACAAGCCAAGTAGGGAACAAAAGCAAGCATGTGAGAGAAATAATCATGATTTTTTGTCTCTCAGTAAGCATTTTGTTGGTCCTGAGGAAGTCCATACTGTTACTTTGGCTTTTGATATTGTGCAGGTAACTTTGCTTAGATGTTCTTAATAAGGTAACATTAAATGAGATGTATTGGCAGAAGAACAAGTGATGATTCTTTAAGGAATTACTTATAAAATTATGGAATAAAATTCAGCTGTAAATCACAAGCTCCTAAAGGATGTTTCTGACAGCTACTTCCCAATACAAATTTTCTTCTGGTTTGCTTTAGTTATTCTGATAAAGCAAGTTTTTGGAACATGATGAAATGAAGAACAGTTGTCTTTATATTTATTAATGTCTTTCCTGTGCCTGCATTCTCAGAGATCTTTTTAGGAACTAATCTTAGAGCTCCTAGACAAGAAACGTTCATTGGTTGCAGATTGTGCTGACACTATAACCATCTCATTTAGTTTAAGAGAGAGAAAATCTGCCCTTCATTATTATCCCACTGGCTTCAGCAGATCCTATTAATATATCCAAGAGCTGAATTGCATCTGAGGGAAATTTTAAATGATTGCACAAATAAAATTCAGTTAAATGTGTTTCCATATTCCTTATGTTTCCCATTTAAAATTATTCTTCATATGTTTACTACTTGTGTTCCTCCCTCTGTGTTTTACCCTGCTCTATTTCCAATGTGCACATTTTCTTCCTTTTCCTAATAACCCACTCCACTTATTTTTAGCTTTCTCCAGGCTCCAGAAAAAAACTTCTGACAGAAAAAAAAAAAATCTGCTTATCACTTCTGTTTATTGAACCATTGATATTCATGGAGAGTTATTGTTCATTAGGAGTTTCTGCTGAATACACACTATAGAGTAAAGGAAGGTTGAATAGGTCATGACTGTAACTATGTGGAGAGTTAGGTTTGGAAAGAAAAATAAAAGAGGAGTGAAAGGCTCAGACTTTTGCCCATTTTGTATTTTAAATTTATTACTTTCACTGAAGGCAATGAAGCTGAATATGCACATTTCTTTACCATGGTCATAGATCCAACTATGGTAATTTACATCTTTGTCCAGAGACAAAATATTTATATGTGAGATTACTAGAAAATACATTCTTTGACTATGAAAAGTCATTAACAATGGAGAGAAAAAAAATCTAAACAGGTAATCCCTTGGATAAAAGAAGCACCTTCAAAGCATTAAGCTTCAGGTAATTCCTGTGAAATTAATTTCCTTTCACTTTATATTACTGCAACTTGGTCACCTTTAATTCCCTTCTTAAGGTACTCTTGGGTGTGCCTATGACATGTCACTTTATAGTTGATATCTGTGGATTAAAATGAATCACACCTCTCTTCTTTGGTTATGTAGAGTCTGTGATTAATTGAAATATTGACATCTACATATGGACATCTACATAAGCCTATGATATAGACAGCTGCATATGTCTGTATTGATATATAGACACATATTTTGTCAGATAAATCCTGCCCAAAGCAATATATTCAGCAGCCTCATGTTTTCCTTAAACCCCTCTACATGTACATTTCTAAAGACATTCAAAGTGTAAGGTTTCAATTTTGGAGCGTCATGTACAAGCAGACAAGCTTTGAGGCTTCAGTCAAATATCATTTGTAACAGCTGAGCTTGACAACAAAAAAGCCCCAGTCCTGGCTGGGCTTTTTCTTATGGTGAATATACTGACAAATCCTCTGTTATAATAAGAGTATGGATGAATACAATAAATTAGCCCTGAAAGCCAACTGATGTCACTTCCTTCCATGCATTGTGGAAAACATAAGTGTGCCTTTGTACATGACAAAAATTAGTGTGGTTCAATTTATTGTGTGGGTAACTCCAAATCTTTAATCAAATCCCTGCTTGGTCTTCATGCCAATTTTTGCTTCTAACTTTGAAGATTTCATTCCAGAGGTTCAGACAGGTCAGTGCAGAGAACTATGTACTTCTCACACTTGATCAGCTGGGTCATCTATATCTGGGGGACAGGGTGGTGGTGGTGGGAAGTCAAACAACAGTGCAAAATAATTGCTTTTTCTCTTTTTATATAGAAAAAAAGGAATTTTGTTGAAATGGCTAAGTCTTCAAAAGGCCATTTTGCAAAACAGAAATACACTTAAAAGCATATAATCTTTAGCTGGAGGCCAGACTGAGTATGTTTCTGATTATACTGGTGACCCTCACCCTAAAATCCCTTTGTAGAAATGCCTTTATTCTAGACAACATACTGACTAGCAAATGATCTAACAGATTTCACAGCACATAAATTAAGACCTAATAAATTATTTCAAATTCAGACTCCCTAATTACTGAATCAGTGAAGCATTCCATTTACAATTGCAATTATCTAAACAATTAATAAATACAACTGAGTCATCACAGAAAAAATATTTGATACTTACTGTGGAAGACAAGTTAAAATTTTAAGCACTAGAAAAAACTGGTAAGGACTGGTTAAAGCCTATTAATCATGGTTGGTCTAGATACTGGGATAGGAACATTTCATTATGTTAGCTTATCTGAGTGTAAATGATATTAACCTCTTTCACTGATTAATTTTTATCCTTATTTAGAAATGTTCCACTCTTCTATTCCCTTGCAGAGTAGTAGTGTGCTAACTTTATCAGAAAAGGTTTTTGAAGTGTAGACTATGTACTCTATATATATATAAAATATATAATCCCTATGTATTTCTTGGAATTCATAGACATGGAAAGAACAAATGTACAATTAGGAAATTTACTTTGTTTCTAAGTATGGCTATGGCTGTAAGAAGATGGCTTCTACATAGATTATTGTAAATTAAATACCTTTATATTCTCTCATCCCCCAATGTAAATCTAATAGTGAGAATGCATATCACCCATAAAAGATAAAGCAGCTCACCCTATGCACATAATGCTGCTTCTAAAATCCTCTCCTTTTGCCTGGTATTTTCCCCAAGCCCAGACACAAAGGTCAAACAAAGACTAAAAAAAGAAAATGTAAGTTGCTGATATTAATTAATTTATTTGAGGTTTTGGGATATCTTCAATGAGAAAATTAAGACAGCTTTCAACAAAAAGAAATCAGTCTTGTCTGTAGGTACAGAGTGCTCCTGTCCCAGCTGTCTCCCAAGCACAGTTGGTGAACAGTTGGAGCACTGCTGTCCCAGGACTCCGTGTCTCCATGGTTTGGAGGGATGACGTTGCATCCAGTGCAGTGGGACTTCATTCATTTCTGCACTGCCATCTGGACAAAATACATGAAGATGTTGAAATGTAGTACTGAGCTTGTAGGAAAGGTCCTCATTGCTCCTCATGACCCTGAGTGCCAGAAAGTTGTTTATTAGAAATGGAACTCAAATACTGAACACCAGAAACCAGGGAAGGTGGAAACAAGATTGTAACTGCTGCTGTTTATTGGCTGCCATATGTAGATGTCTTCCTACATCAGACAATGTATTAGAGGACATGCTGGGATCTGGAGAGCTCATTTCAGGGTGTTCAGGCTGTTCCAAGAGTGTTCCAGAGTGTTTCAAGACTTCCATGACTTCTGTTCAAACAGTGGGTCCAAACTCTGTGAGGGAGACACTGAAACAACCATCTAATGGCTCTGAATTACTCTGTAGGAGAAAGTTTTTCAAACAGCCAGTTCTTTCCAGAAACTGTTGCTTAAATCTGATATAACACAATGAGATTATGAGTCAATTATGAGCTTGTTAACAGAGTTTCAGGGTCTAGTTAAGGAATTAGGACAGGTGAGGAAGGTGTTGAGGAAGATTTCCCTTGCAATTGCTCCATGTAGGTCTAAAGGAAATCTTGCCATTGCTCTTTCCCAGGTTCTTCAGATTTGCTGAGATCATGGACTGCTGGTAGAAGAGTGATAAAATAATCCATTCAGCTGACTCAAACACTGAACATTAATCTCTGTTTTAAGTTGTTGGTGGTCCAGTAGTGTAATCTTGCATATCTCAAATACAGGCTTCTTGTTCGTGCAGGCACAGATTGCTCCATACAAAACCTGAAGCTACAAATAATCTTAGTACCACAAAAAGCTTATTAAACTTTGCCCATTCATCCTTGGCAAGGTCCCTAACTCTGTTCAGACCAATGACCAACCTCAAACTCTGCTTCTGACAGTGGGAGTAGGACACTGAACATCAGCCGTGTCCCTCACCCTCTTTTCATCAGTCCCCCCATTTTCTCTCTGTCCCACTTTTCTTTTGTAACAGTAGGTGGTAGGTTTTTCTTACTTGGGAATTTAACACTGCTTGTTACACAGGCAGAAAAAGTTCTATGGAGCATTTATCAGAAAAGGACTTGGAAATATGAATTTTACAGCATCTTTCTGATGGAAAAATCCTTCCACTTAATTAACACCAGTGCAATAGCAAATCCTAGTCATATCAGATCTTTCTAGAGCCATCTCCTGTGTTTCTTACTGAGTCAAACTTCAGTTTCCAGTAGATGGAAGTTTAACCTTGGTAATAACAGAGTAGTCCCAAGGTTTTCCCCTTTGTAAAATAATTTGTAGTTTTTCACATGTTGCTGTAATATACATTCATTTCCCTCTTCACTCTTAGTCTCCACAGGAAGCTGTTTATGTATTTTCTGGAATGCCAAGAAAAGAGTTGCAAATCATCTATTAGCAATTGGATTACACAGTCTCCTAAAGCTGGTTAGCTTTTCTTTGCCAAATACATTCTACTTCTTTTAATCCAACTTACTAGGAAAAAAACCCTGTCAAGCTGCTATATATGTTGTCTTTTTATTTTAATTGCTGGCATTTTATAAGGAATACACATAGGTCCCAATATGCAAAGAACTTGCTGTACATTTATTTGCAATATCAAATTCCATGTCTTGGAGTAAATGCTATTTGTAATACTGTTTTGTGTCATAAAACTCTGGTATATTATTTGTTATACAGTCTTAATCTTATTACATTCAGTTCTTGGGCTTGGTTTTAGCAGACTGAACAGCAAGAGAAGCATTCATGCTAACATTCAAGGAGAATCATGTCTGTGAGGCAGGGATGGATGATTCACTTATGTCCAAGTTAGAAGGTGGTCACTCTCCTGAGCTGCACCTAAGGGAAGGGAACAATAACCTCATCTTCAATTGAATCAAAAAAGAATTTATTGAATAAACTAAGGGACAGCACCCCTAAGAATGGATCCTTCCAAATTTCCAGTAAGGAAGCACCACAAAATTGGTTGCCAAATCTGGCAGTCTAGGACTTTGGAAATAAACTGTGCTGTGTGGATATGACCATCAATGGATAGCTGAAACAGGTAAAATTGCAACACAAACTTCTCCTTCTGGAGTCAGCAGTTTGTCTGGAAGCTTGATTGCTGCTATTTTGGTTGATGATCATTTGCAAAAAGGTAACAAAACACAATGGCTTTAATTCTTCTTGTTAGAAAACTGGGAGTAGTACATATTATTGCTTTCTCTTTCATACCAGTTAAAAGCTTAAGATTTGTTCCTGCTACATCACCTATTCAGTTCCTGCTAGGAGCAGGATTTGGTTTTCAGCAAATTCTCAGAAAGGCAGAATCAGAATCAGTCTCAAGAGTCTCTTCTGCCTGAATTACAAAGCAGTCTGGTACAATGTTTGAATAACAAAATGGAACAATGAACCTAGAAGTCAAACTCCTGACCTCGGTTCCTCTGCATTATCCATGTTACAGAATCTGCTTGAATTTTGTGTCTGGGATCCATTCCAATAGCCTGTGCTATGGACCAGATACTGTCTCTGAACCCCAAGCATTTGTAGGATGGGTGGGGGGAACTATTTATAAATGTTTAATCAAGCACAGGAACAGACTTAGGTGTAAAATGCAGAGTTATATTTGTTTTGAAAAAGTAGCAGCTAAATGTGCTTTGCCACTCTTGCATAACAATGTAATTGAGCAGTAAATTCTGCCCATTAGAGACCTCCACTGGAAATCTTGTGTGTCCTTAGGCTGGCTCTGCCTCTAAGAGCCCCTGACTGACAGAGTGTGTGTCCTTGCTTTAAACTGGCATCACAGGCATGATTATAACATTGCTTTTAAGGGTTCCATAATACATTCCTCACACATCTGAAATGCCCAGTGAAAACAGAAGGAAGTTTGTATTTGCAAGGAATGCAGGAAGCAAGGCTTTGTAGTTGTTGCTCTACCTTTTTCTTTTTAATATCTAAAAAGTGTTTTAATCCATCAGCTTTGCCATCAGCTGTCTTTATGATTTACATATATTCTTTTTCACTGAAAAAAAAAACCTAAACAAACAGATAAATACATTCTGTGCATTAATTTCATTGTCCCTAATGGAGTTAAACAAGGAGGAAAACTAAATATAGATTTTCTTTGTAATCATATTTTAGAGTGATGTAACTGCAGAAAACAAAAGCAAAAAACAAAAGCAATCCTAAACCCCCAAAATCTACCAGAAATGTCTAACATTCTAATTGATCTTCTTCTACTGCTATTTTGCTTAAAGTCACAATAAATTAACATTTCTGCTTCCTTAGCACCTGCTGTGTACCACTGTAAATGAGTACGTATAGCAGCACAGGTGCCTTGAGAAAATGAGAATATACTGTTCAGAACATACAAACAACTACATTTGAATTTATGAATATCATAATTCCTTCTGAAAAAAAAAAGTGAACTGTTTAAACAAATAATCCTTTTGTAAGTGTTTATTATAGAAAACTGTATTTTCTTTCCCAGAAAATTACACGCAGCAAGGGCTGATGGTACTGGTGATTTGTCAACCACAGCATTCAAAGAGATAAGAGCTTTGAGCTTTTCCTTAGAAACTGGAAAAAAAAGAGACTCTGGCAGTCAACTAGAAAGTGCTTATGAAAACAGTCTGAGAAAAAAATAAACAAATACCTTCTGCAGTGCACAGTTTAAGGTTAACCTCAAACACATTTGGATGCATGTGATTTTTGCCTTCACCCACTCTTGTGTTGAGACACCAGAAATAGACAGGTTCATATCTGCATTTGGACACCTGAGTAGCTCAGTAGCTCAGAGGGCTGTGTATAAAATCCTAACAAGAAAGAGGTTTTCCTGCAGCCCCCTGTGCTGCTGGGAGCCCCCATCCCTCCTAGGGATGAGTGGTGGCTTGGAACACCCTGCAGCCAGGTGGATGCAAAGAGAAGGAATTTGCTCAATCCATTTGTGTTCCTCAAAGTTTGTGTGGGCTTTAGGCCTATTGCTGTTGTCCAGTTTGTCTCACAGAGGTCCTGTGATGGAATTTTGCCTTTGAGAAAGAAAAGAGCTAGTGAGTGATCAGCCTAAGAACATCCCTTCAGTCGTGCCATTGCCCAGTGCTGTCACTCCTGGTGTCTGGGTGCTGGCTCCAGGATACAATTGGCCACCCAGACTCAGACACCATAGTTCAAAGGACACTGAATAGGAGGAGTCAAAGAGGTTTGAACATCCAGCACGTTAAACTGGACAATGTCCTGTGAAACAGCTGTTCTGCTGGCAGTGGAATTACTGACAAGGCATCCAAGAATTGTAAGAAAGAGGGATACCTGTGAAGTTTGCTATTTCACCTTGAGCTTAGATGCCTACCTGCAGCTCTGACTTAGATGTCTCTGAGGGCTAAATTCAAAGAAACCTAACTAAGTCTTACAAGAAGATGTCTCTTAGTGTGCAGGCAGCTATTTCATAGATATTTTAAGCACAGCCAGAGGAAGCAGAGCTGCATGCCTTCCTTTCACATGAGCTTAGTGGCAGCAGAACTGCTGAGGCTCTGAGAGGACTGGCTTTTACATCTTAAGTACGTAAGGAGAGGAAGATAGAAATGAGCTTGCTCTGCAAACAAAGGATAAGGTTACTTTGCTGAGGGGAGAAAGTTTTGGGGTTCCGGTCATTCCCTCAGTATTTCTGATTTTACCCAATACTTGCTTACTGTGCAATATTTAAACACCTAATGTACACTGAGAGTTCCTCTGTGGCCAGGTGTTATGTGGGGATTTTGCATATCACTCACCTAAGCTGTTTCCAGGTTTCACAGTCTGAGCCTGACAGAGACATCTTGTAGTGTGCATCTGGCTCCAGCTTACTGTGCATAAGGGCAATGAGACCTTCACAGCACTCCTGTATGGGATATTTAGCTCATAGAGGTAAATATCTAGTGATACCTACCAATGATTTTAGGTGTGGCTGTAACAATCAACAAACAACTCAAAACTAAAAGCACAAGTAGGTCTGTTTTTTTGCTTGGCTGCTTGTCCCAGCAGGGCTTTCCTGGGGCTGTGACACCAGCCCTGAGTAAAGGCAGCAGGGCCACTTCTGCTGCTTGCTTCAGTGAGAGAAGCAGGGGATTCTGCTGCATCACTTTGCTGTGGACAGATCATCGCTTGAGAGAGAGGATATTAATTTCTCATAGCACTCAGGCTTCCATAAGACTTCAGGAAAACACAATCTGTTCTTCTGTGCTCCAAGAAAGATTCATGACACCTTTAAAAGGCCGTGGTGCAGGTGGTACCTCTGGGCTGCCCACACTGGCTCCTTTTATAGTCCACCAGAAAGGCATTTCCAGCAGGCAATTGGTCCCTTCCCAACCCTTGGGTCATTCACACCCCGTTTTATTCCCCGAGTCACTCAGGTGCAAATGTCTGCGTTTGGCCAGAGGGTTCCCATCCTTTTGTCCTTAACGAAGTGACAGCTTTCAATGAGCAAATGGCCACTATCACCCCGGGCACATTTGTAGGGAGAGGTGATAAAAAGAAGGGGTCGTGTGCCCTTTCCTCTCCATCAACACCCGAAGTTCCTACAAGTGTGCTCAGGATCATCTGAAAACAGTAAAGGCTGTGCTGCCATCCCAGAGAGATACCAGCAAGATCCACATCATTTTGTTAGCTACTATTGTCATAACAAACCCAGCATAACACCTTTTTATTTTAGAAGCCTTTATGCCATCTGCATGTTTGGAACTCCTGATGTTCACTGATCACCCTTCACAGATCTGCCTTATTCTATATCCAGTTTAAGAGTTGCTTTTGTGATTTTTTTTTTCATCCAAAATCTGTGATGGCTAAAAATATGGTAAATTTTGCCAAATAAAAAGGGGAAATTGGAGAGAAAATCAAGTAAAAACTTTCTGAGGTACCAAATGGCTCCAAAGTTTTATCTAAATATGTTATTCTGTTTTGCTGTATTGAAATAACTTTAAAATGCAGAGGAATATCTCATCCAATACCAGCTGGTGTATGTAGTGCTCCTGGTGTACACATATGTGTAAAATATTTCGGTGGTTCTGGAATTGCATTAGTTAAAACATTTGATTTCTCTGTTTGCCTGGGTTTTTTTGGGTGCAGTGCAATATTGATGCTGTCAGTTAATACAGAATGTCACATCAGCAGCTGGGTAAGAGTTCATCACAAATAGCAGCACTGTTAAACAATGACCCTTAAAATCTACAGAGATTGTTTTCTGCTTTGATATATTTTTATTGCAAAACCAAATAATTTTCCCTCAGCATTTGTTAAACAATAGAATACTCCTAACATAAAATTACCACAAGGGAACTATTTATATTTTGCCACTCTTTAAAATCACATAACTAATGGTTACAAGTGCAACCTTATACTGACCTTTATTTTCAAATCAAACCAGAAATACAACCACATAATTTGAAACACTTTATTTAAATGGCAGCTTGTTACCTATCTTCTATAATAAAATGTTTTAAAATTATAATAATTCAGTCCTTTTAAATCTGATACTCTTTACTCTGCTAGCACTACAGCTCCATGCTAGATGTCAGTGGCATTCCATGCAGGCACAGGCATCTCCATTAATGAACCTGAAGCAGATGAGGGTCATCATTAATGTTTGACTGTGTATTTACAGAGGGAGATTTGATGGGGAGCATGGGCAAAAGTAATAGATCTCCCACCTTGCTTCCTTATCCATAAACACTGCTTGAGAACAAGTGGCTTGTGTTTGACTATATACTTAGATGGATTTCAGTTAAGTTAATGACCAAATATCACTGAATTTCCACAGGCACATGGAATTTTAAAACTTTTTTTTCCACTTTTTTTTTCCACTTCTTTTCCTGACTAAAACTTTGTTTGGACCCGATGCAACACAAATTTCTTCACAAGCATGTCGCTTAGAGCAGCAGAAAAGGAGTACCTTTCACAGGCTGGCAAATGAGAGTGCAAATTCCCATGAGTTCTGCAGGAGGGGAGTGCCCCTGAGCAGCCACCCCACCTGAGAGACACCTGACTGTGAAGCTGCCACACTGCCACCTCAGCCGTGTGTCCATCCACACCTCCTGGTTCCAACGGGAGGGGAGTGGGCAGGGAATCAGCCCCTGACTTCAGCTGGCTTTAGATCAATGCCCCTCTTTGCTACTAATCCATAAAACTGCTGTGAGAAGCTTTAAAATGTGTTCATGGATATCCCATTCCCACATCTTGAGGAAGGGCAATTATTTGGTAAAGTAACTGTAAAACACAGCTCTCCTTAGCTTGAGTACCCTTTATGACCTATCTAATGGCATATTTGTACTAAGGGTGATGCAAAAATGATCTGTGGAGCTGTTGCTAAAGCTACTGGCAGCATGCCACTTCTAAAGACATTGGATTTGTATTTTTTTCCTGCTCAATATTATTACTTCTGGAATTAGACTGGTGTTTGTGTTGGATAAAATCAAACATGCCATGGAGCACAGGGCTGGACAACAAGGTAATAAATACACTGGAATCCTACCTACATTTTATTGTTCACCACGAGTGCCAGCAGCATGTGGGTGATGAGCTGTGCTTGTGCAGGCAGTGGCACAGGAGCTCAGGAATAACTGCTCTTGGTTTCATGTGGTGGCAGCAAGCCCTGGGCTGGGGCTGAGTGGGCAGGACATGACTGTGTGTGTCCAGGGGGTTGGAAGGGCCATCGTGTTTCACAGATTCCCAACAACAAATTCTGACAAGTGAAAAATGTTTGATTTTAAAATGTCACACAGCTTGCCTTTTTTAAACACTTTCTGTATTTATTTAACCTAGTAAATAGGTTTATTAGCAAGGTTCCATTCTTTGTAGTTTAGGTAATGGATTTACCATATGTTTATGCTTTAAGGACTTGTGTAAGACTGCTAACACCTATTCCTCCACCTCCTGTCTCAGGGGTTAAGACCTTGGTGTGTTGCCAGTTTACTGCTGTGGTCCCTTCCCCTTGTATAATTGCAGTCCTTCCCAGAGTGAAGGAAATTCCCTGAGCTTTTGCTCTAACTAGCCACAATGTTTCCCTACAAAAAGGCACTTCTTTAAAAGAATAAAAGTAATAAAACTTTCACATTATTAACTTTTTCCCTTTTAAAAGAGGCTGAAAAATGCCATTGTACCACATTAAAGCCCTTTCCATAAGACTCTCCATTGGCTAATGAGCCTTGTTGTACAATCTACCACATGCAACTGCCTTCAAGTGCTGCTTTTAACTTAACCTTGATGTAGTGCCAGGAATGTGCAAAGGACAGACTTTGATGGCAGGGGCAGGCTCCTCCCCCACCCTTTCCACACTGATATTCCTCAAAATGTCTCTAACATTTAAATTTTACCGTTGTTTAACAGAGCAGCTACTTTGTACCCTGTAAAGCAGGAATGAGTAATCATCTGCCTATAGCAATGAGCAAGTAGATCGGCTGTTTACAGGAGAAATGATAAGAAATTGTTGATACTTTGTACTGTGCAGTGACTTTCTTCCTGCAGATACAGAGCACTTCATAAGCATCCTCACAGCTCCCCTGGGAAGAAAGTGTCATAATCTCTGCTTTATCATTAATAAAACCAGTTCAGTGAATTTCCAGAAGATGATACAGAATATCAGCACCAGTAACAGGATCTGAAGAATTTTTACTTGCAGTTCCCTCTTTGATTATGACTCATTTCCTCCCATTGCTGGAGTGAATTATTTTGGTAGCAGTCCTACTGGAATCTGTTTAAACTCTATGTTATGGTCAGATGTGTTCTCCATAGAAACACATTTAATTTATATAATAATGCTTATAACAAAGGTAATATTCTGAAGTGACATTACTCTTTCCTTCAATAAAATGACTATGATATTGAAATTGATTCTTAAACTTTCCATGAAGACTCTTTATAGAAATGCTAATTTTCTTGAGCTTAATAGAGTTAATTGACTTAATTGTTTGTCTGTTATTTCCTAGACTGTCTACTCAAAACATAAGAGCTGTTACCTAAATGTTTTACATTTCCATAATTTGTGAATGTTGTGAATAGGAAGAGTGGCAAATATTCTTGAAACCAGACGTGGGAGGTCATTCACAACAAGTATATTGAAGGATGGAATGGATGACACAGAACACAGGGAAATGAATAGTCAGGGTACAAAAACAAGTTTTGCTCTATGAACATTCTAAGAGGATCTAGGCCAGGCTGGAGGGGCCTTTAAGCAAAGTGGTCAAGAGGAAGGTGTCCCTGCCAGGGCAGAAGGGGGTGGAATTAGATAATCTTTAATTTCCATTCTAACCCAAACCAACCCAAACTGTGAATCCATTATTCTCTAGAAGTAGCATATGAATTTTCAATTTACCAGGTTAGTGTAACTGACAGAATAACTAAAAGTGAGTATGAATTTGAGTAAAGACTGAATTAAATCTTTCAAAAGTAAAGGTGATTTAAAATGGCTTCTTTCCATTCCATCCTCTTTAAAGTCAGGAATGAAAGTATTTTCCACATGCCAGCTTCTGTCATACTGGGAGAAAAACTGATGCTCAATTTCACAATTTACCAGGTGGCATGACTGCAATAACATACTTGAAACAAAGTCAGTGAAAACTAAAAGATTATGAAAGGCCATTTGTATTTCTTTTTTCCCCCTTCTTATTGTTGCATATTAACCACTTGCTATGACTGTCTTACACTTTTGTCAATTCAGTTGTCTGTGTCCCTTTCTAGAATAGTTTTCTAGAATAAGCTCCTAACAGAGAAAATTTAATTTTCCTAATATAATTTAAATATTTTCTTTTAAATATTGCTAGTAGTTAGGAGGAATTTTGGCCATTTCATCATATGGAGGACTGAGTTTAATTGGTTGAGATGTATTAGGATTTTTAAAAAATATATGTGAGTGCTTTTTATTTTTTAATTTGAACATAGATCTATCAAATTTTGAAGGCACTTATGAAATGTTTTCAAAATAATTTAAAGTATGACTTTTAATGAAAATCCTGTGGTTCTGATTTTATTCCCCAGTCAATCAGATGTTTTACTTCATTTTAAAAATAAAAAAAAATCTAAAAAAAGACACACATTTTTAGAAATAATATTTTTTTTTAAAAAAATACTCTGATTTAGTTAATATTTTGAAAGGAAAAAAGAATCATCAGCTTTAAAATATCAAAAAGCTCTGCTATGGATATGTTGAGACTTAAAAGTGGGTGTTCTCTGACCAGTGGATAATCACTGTAGTCATGAGGTGAAAGCTGAGATCATGGTAGAGGCAGGAGAGAAGCACATATAGATTGAAGAGAGAGTTGGAGGGATAAAGTAAAAACTTATAAGATTGAGACTGAGGTCAGAACTTAAAAAGTGTAAAATGAAGAGTTTACCTGACCAATTTGTCCTCACACTCCATTGAACTTCTCATAGTTATTATAAACACCTGGACAGTTTGGATAAGTACAGAAAAGGGTCATGCTGAAACAAAAATAGAAACCCTTACAAGACAAAAATACATAAATATATAAACACAGCACTGTAATTTCCTGAAAAATTACCTGTATGTGTGTGGAATGTGATTTTTGATGGGGGTTTGGATAGGAACCCATACGAGCTGTGCCTGTGTTCCACACAGCCTGCTTGCACAGGCAGAAATGTTTTATTTTCCCCGTTAGTACCCCCAAGTGGTATTAAATCCCTGTACCATTCTTCCTGTGCTGTGTTTGTTAATTAACTCTTCAAACACTGGCATGTGTTAGAGATTAGTCAAACATGATTTGCTTTGTTAATAACTTCAAGGAGAAAGGATCAGACATTGCCATTTAATCATGGTATCTTTTTGAGACAGAGCTCTGTGTCATTCAATCTATGACCTACTTAAAATGAAGATATTTTCTTACTGGTTGAGAAGTTCTGGGATTTCCCAGAATCCTGTGATATTTGGAGACTTCAGTTAAAAATAAAATTGTTGATCTTGCTTTGCAAGGCCCAACTTGCTTTGCAAGGAAAAAAATCACATATATCTGCTCTTCCCTCCACCTAAGGGAACAGAAACTCCACTGAAGCACAACCAGACAGTTTATTTGAGCTGCAGACACATAGGGATAAGTGGCTGGATCTGCATGAGGAGAATCCTATAGACTAGTCAGCCAATTACCATTTCTGTGAAGGAAAAAGGTAGTATGGAGTTACTATCTAATAGCTTACATAGATCTTATCCTTCAGCCAACCAGGAGAGTGAATTTATGGGTTATGGGAACTTTAACAAAATCTAGATCTTCCATATTGCTGGGGATTGCAGTAGTCTCTCTAATTCCATGGTTTTCCACAGCTCTCCATTCCCTGTTAGGGTCTCAAAGCTATGTTGTTTTGAACTTGTTGAAGATGTTTCAGTGAAGAAATACAATTTAGGAAATAATTTTCTTGGAAAGTATGTGTTTGCTAAAAGAATGGAAATTCTGGAGGCAAGTGAATAATTATCAGCCACATATTTTTTTTTAAATTATTATTTTAGAGGACACTGTCCGTGTATAAAGACTGTCAGGCTGAAAAAAATGGAAGAAAGTAGGATGGAACTTAGATATTAAAGATTTTTCAGGACATCAGCTTCCAAAACTAGTAGATTGTTTTACTAAAACTACTTCTTTTTGTCAGTAAATTTCTTACTTATAAACTCCTTCCTCCATAATCCTATTAAAATAGACATTAAAGGATGACACCACTTTATGATCTGCCCTCTTGTTTGATAGGCTGCTACCACAGCCATGCATCTCTTTGTGACTGTAATGCTGGACAGTGCTGTCCTACAGAGACACCAGTGGTATGCTCAATGGTAACTGTGACTGGGAGGGTAAAGAGGAAAATGAAATTAACTGAGGTCCCTGGCAGGCAGTGTAAGCCTCATGACAGGTAATGTAGGAGGAGACTAAATAGAATTGAAATGAGAAGGGACCACTGGAGCTCCAGTTCAAACTCTCTTCTCAAATCAAGGTCAGCTGGAGCAGTTTGCTGAGGGCTATGTCCTGTTGGCTTCTGCTTCTCCAGGAACCAAGATTTTGTAACCTCTCTTGGCAATCTGTTCCAGCACTTGACCACCCTCAAGATAAAAATGGTTTTACCAATGTTTAGATATAAACAATGCATGTCTGTTGTTGCTTGTCCTTCCACTGAGCACCACAGAGAAGAGTCTGTCTCCTTCTTCTTACTCCCCTCACCAGGTATTCACACTCCTCAGTGAGGTTCCCTCAGAGCCCTCTGCTCTCCAGGCTGAACAGTCCCAGCTCTCCCAGAGACATTTACTCCCAGGAGAGATGCTACAGCTCCTTAAGCATCCCAGTGGCCCTTCACTGACTGTCTCCACTATGTTCATGGTTCTCCTGTTCTGGGGAGCTCAGAACTGGGCAGAGCTCCAGGTGTGTCTCACCAGTGTGGAGCAGGGGGGAAGGATCAATCCTTCAACTCCCTCAACCTGCTGGCAACACTTCCTGCAGTCCAAGATGTTCTTGGTGCAAGAGGGCATATTGCTGGGTCATGTCCAGCTTATTGTTCACCAGGACCCCCAGGTCCTTCTCTGCAAATCTGTTTTCCAGCCAGCCAGCCCCCACTTTGATTATTCTTCTCCAGGTGAAGGACTAACACTTCCCTTTCTCGAACTCCATTGCACTCCTGTTTGCCCATTTCCCCAGCCTGCTGAGATTCACAGAGTCCATCAGCCTTTTGTCCCAATTCTGTATCATCTGAATGCTCTGAACCACCCTCCAGGTCATTAGTGAGGATATTAAACCATACTGATCCCAGTATTTTCCCCTGGAGCATGCCACTGGTGACTGGCCCCCACAGATCACAGCTTTAAACAGTATTGGAAACATGCCCTGTAAAAGGCAAATTTAAAAGCAAAATCCTTCTAACAAGGGGCACAGACAAAAAGGGGAGAAAGATGAGCTAAAAATGCCAGCCTTCCTATCTGCAATGACAGTCTGATGCTGAAATATTTTGACAGCATCCTGAAAGTGTGTTCATGATCTATAGGCAATCATAGAAATCTTTGGAGTTAATGGGTGTGCTTACCACACTAAGTGGGAATAAATCATAGCAAAATTAAATATGCATTGGACTGTAAGGGAAGTTGTAATTGGGAAAAAACCAAGAGGGGGCAGAGGAGCTGTCCTTGATCTCCCCTGGAATGCACTGATGGAGTTGTGCATGACTGTGTGTGACAGGAGGAGGTGCCCAGAGCCATGGGTCACAGAAGAAAAGGGCAGCATACCTGGAACTACGAGGAATCCAAGGAAGAGGTTTTTTTCTCCTTGGCAAAAAAAAAAAAAGGTAGAAAGAATATGACTATCAGGAAAGCAAAGTGTGGGTTTTTAAACATGCAAATGGTACAATGCTAATTGCTCCTGTTGTAATTAAGGATTTAGGAAAGATCTATAAGATCTATTTATAACTTAGCAATAAATATTATGATCTTGCCTTAGAGAAAAATGGCAACTGTATCCTTCCTGCAGTGGATTATTCGCTGTCACTGTGTTGCACAGACAGAATTCTGTCCTTGATAAATGAAGTGTAAACACACACACAGCTCTTACCAAGAAGTGCCTTGGTCTCACAATTTCATTGTGGTTACATCTCCAGGACTGGTTTGGCAGAAAGGAAATATAGGAAAATGGATGTCCAGTGTCTTCCAAAGTCAATTTTTACTCTTCTCTTATATTATAAAGAATTCTGGCAGAAGTGAAGGAAATGCTGTGTTAAAAAGGGCTCATGAAGTGGAATTTACTCAGTGTCCTTGGTAATTTTGCCAATTGCTTGTGTTGTCAAGGGCCACCCTGGTCAGAACAGAGGGACAGGGTTCTCTTTGCAGTCCTGCAGATATGCTGTGCATGATCTCTCTGGATTTTGCCTCCTCCAGTAGATATTGTTTATGTTTTGTCACAAGTAAGGATCATTCTCTGCTGACAGAAAGTCACCAGGGTTCAGAGGGAAATGAGGTCCAGTCTGTGTGCTCCAAACTGGAACAGAGCACAGAAATAGGCAGGACTTGTCTTTCTTAGTGTGTTTTACAGGTAAGGAGAAGCCACTGAGAGCCCCCAAACATCCACCAATCTTTAAAGCATGCACCAATCTGCATTCTTGGGATGAGAATTCACATTAGAAACTGTATCACTGCAGTGTCTGTGATGTCAGGATTACTTCAATAATTCATCTCCTTACACAGTATCCTGTTAATATGAAAAGAGTTCCATTTAATCCTGTGTTTACTTTTTGTTTTAGTTCTTTCCTTTTGTCACCCTTCTGTGGATTAACTCTCACACAGTTGTGTGCACAGCTCCCCAGATTTTCTAGTATACACAGGATAACTTGTTTACAGAGTTTTCTGAATCACTTTTTCTCCATGGTAGCAGAGTTATGATGACTTGGCTCACGCCAGCAGAACAGGAATTTAATTATCAGACAAAAGGTAAAGGTGCAGTGATTTTCCTTACTTTTCAGGCCACCAAGGAGAATGAAAAAGATAACCTTTTCAGTTAGTTAGACTGCTGAAATGTGAGTTTTCAGATAGTGACAGTGATAGCTCACACAGAATATTTGTATCTATGTTTTAAAGCTGTGGAAAGCAGCTTGAGCTGTTACACAGTGCCAAATACCCCCCTTAACCCACAGTTTCCCCCATCATAATCTAAAGTCTTCAGGTTCTTGCAGTAACAGGGCAAAAAAGGCTTTGACTGAGGAGGGATCAATGCAGCAGGGATTACTCTCTTATGTGCTGAAGGTAAATTAGGCAGAGAAATTATACCCTTTTGGGTTTTGTTGTTGTCTAAGTGTCAGACTTTGTTGTCAGCCAAGTTCCCTTGAATTGCAATCACTTTGCAATTCACTGGAAAGTGATGCTCAGTCTAGGGCACATCCCTGCCTTTCCTTTATAGATGTCCCTTGCACAGAGCACTTTGTGCCCTGTGGGATACAGGTATAATGTCTGTCTCAGTACTTTAGCCTGTAATATCAGACAGCAGCAGAGCTTTTCAGACTCTGATGATAAAACGGTTTCTGAGATGTTGAACACTGTGACTCCAGGCAGCTCACTGGAGAGCTCAGTGTAAAGAATGCTTCAGAAATTTTGAAATCCTGTTCAAAAATGTATTTTTGTGGGAAATTGGTTTGTAACATCTACTGCTGACTTACATAAGGGGTACATAATGGGTCTTGTAGCTGAATCCTCTTTCTTCTTTGTAATCTACAAGACTCAACTCCATTTTTATATGAAAGTGTATTCCCATAAAGCAGATGGTGGGAGACAGAATTAGTGCATAGGAATTTTGAAAGAGATTGTACTTCAGGGGGTCATACCTCTCTCTCAGCTCACTGAGGGGTTTGAAATCATCCTGTAGGTATAATATTAATAGTAAGCATTGTTCATATAGATTTTGATGTTCCACTTCATGCTTTCTAGCTATTGTGCTACTTAAAGCATTATGGGTGAACAGTAGTTTGAAATACTTTAAATAACAGCTATTTCACACCATTTTCAACTGACAAGCAAAGAAAAATGTCTTGCAAAAGTATCCTGGCAACAGGGTTTATAGCATCAGTGTAATTCTTGTACATGTATTAGGATGCTGTGGAACATCTCTGTGTGCAGAAAGGAAAGCTGCAAATATATTTTTTATCCTGAAATGACAGTTTTCCTGAAATACAGCAGTAACTAACCACCCAACTCAGGGTATCTGTGTAGAAAAGACAATAAAAGTCGAGTAAAGTCAGGTTGCATAAGCATTTTTTTAAGACTTTACCATTACTGGCATTAAAAAGCTCACCCTATTTTAGAATCAGCAATCCTTGATGTCACAGGCCTTTAAAATGCTTATGAGTGATTTAGAAATACTTATAGAAAACATTAAGCACTGAAACCTGCAGTGAGAAAGGTGGCATTTTTCACAAAGCCTTTCCATTGGGACAGAACAGTGGTTTAAACCCAACCAACAGGGCTTGTTTAGTGACAGGCAAAGTAAACAGTAGCCTACAGTGACAGACTGCCTGAGATGGCAGATGAGGACAGGCAGTGCACTGCTTGAGTAGCCAGTCTCTGCCTCCTACCTGCACAGCCTTCTGCTCTCTCGCTGCTGTCACTGAGCAAGGGAGAATATTTGTGCAGCAACAAGAAAGAAGCAGTGGGAGTAGGAAGCTTAAATTGCTTGGGTTCTTTGCAGCTTTCTGGCCTGGCACTGCTCCTTCCCCTCCAAAGTGCCTTGTCCTCATTTCTGTAGCAGAATGTCAGTGCTGTGTACACTGTTAGGAAGCCCTGAAACCAAGGAAAGAAGTGCCCCAAGTGAGCCCGAGTGTCGAGTCAGTTCCAAGCAGCAGAGCACCAGGGAGAGCCGTGGGGTCTGCCAAGGACTCTGCAGACTTGAAGGTAAAGAGCTTCAACTGCAAGAGGCAATAGGTAGTGATGTGAGGCATATAAAGATATCAGATAGATCCAAACATGTCTTAAATGTTTCTGTAGGCTACAAAACTTCAAAGGGTCCCAACATGTGACATAATTCAGAACAGAAGGGGAAAAGAAAAAACAAAGGAAAAAAAGAGTATGTGATATGCAACTGCTGTAACAATGTGAAATACTTGAAATAAAACCTTTAGACGTGTTGAACAATTTGTGTGTGTGTGTATTCTGTGACAGCAGTACAGTCTACAAACATCCCTTACTCCAGCCATGATAGATATCACTTGTTTTCACACAAACCAATAACAACATTACATCATACATGCCATGTAATTCAGCAGCAGTGTGCTTCTGTGTCCATGTATGATTCAAGCTGACTCAGGGGAGGCTTAGACTGGATATCAGGAAAGGATTTTTCACCCAGAGGTTTTACCCAGACTGTGAAAAGGTCAGAAAATTTGGCTAAGCTTTAGGTTTTGACTGATGTAGCTTACCTCTATCTGGTGAAGTCTTCCCTTTCTCAGTTAAGATGGGATAGTTAAATATCTTATGAAGCATTTGAACATGGAGCTGTCTAGGATTGTATAGGTATGCAGAGAGCATCAGAATTGGATCCATTCTTTGCATTTTCACTCAAAGTAAGAATAACAGAATTTACTGAGCAAGAGGTAATTTATATAAGGCTAATTGGCAGCTGTTGGTGCAACCAACAAAATGAAAACTCTGAGCTCTTGTCCTTCATTAGCCCTGAGCATTTCATTTTTAATAAACTTGTAAAGTTTAAATGGGCTAAATATGTTCTAGTTCTTAAAATCCCTCCAAGTGCAGAAGGATTTTTTTCCTACTTTATACAAATATGTAGATTTGAGTAGCAGCAGCACAGTGTACTGCAGGTGGTGACAGCATTCCAGTGGCAGATAAATGTCTCCCTTCCAACAAGATTCTCAGGTGAAACAGAGCTTTCCTTGACTTGAGGCCTTTGGTGTTTCAAGATGCATTTTGTCAAGATTCTTGTATGTGAGGAATGCTTGAAATAAAAACAGATGACAAAGGGTAGACCACACTGGCTTTTTGCACCGATTCACCAGGCATTTCTACACTGCAGATGTGAATGAGAAATGGAAGGAATATTATAGGCTTGAGGACTAAATATCAATGACCTTTAAGATGTCTCCTGATGTAGAGCATTATTTTCATATACCATAGATTGGTTTAGACATATTTTCTTGCTTTAATTTTTAAAAATAAGAACTAAAATTGCCTTTTGTGCAAAAAATTAGGATGATTTAAACCAGTTCTATCTAGTTCAATCTAATGTTAAAAGGAGAAACTACAGATATTGGGGTAACAATATGATAGGCAGAAGGATTTAGGTATACAAGTACACATTTATACTTCTGAAAATGTTTTTCTGTTTTCTTTATAATTAAAGAACCAGTGTAGATAAGAGTGCTAATAACATAACAAAAGCAATGATTAGCAAGCTGAACAATTCTATTGCCACCCTCCATCTGCCTGTGGTATCACATTTTCATGACACAGTGAAAAGAGACAAAAAACCTGTCAACCAAGAGAAATATTCCACCAAACACCTCAAACAATTTTTATAGCTGACAAAGACAGATGAAAAAGGGAGACAAGTAAAGAGGAAAGCTGGGAAGAGTTCTGCTGGGAGCCTGCTCAAAAGGGTGTGTGAGAGAAGGATCAGAGGGCCAGAGAATGAGAGCTGTGGTTGGCAGGTGGGTTTGCTGCAGGACCTGCTGGATCCTAAAGAGGACCACAGGAAATTTCCTGAGGGCAGAGGCAGCACAGTATTGGAAGGCAATTATAGCTGGTTTAAGGGGATAGAGCTCTGCCAGGCCTACACAAATTACATCCTAAAGTCTGAAGAGGAAGCAATGAGGGAAGAAATAGGAAAAACCTTGTCAAGAGTTTTGAAATCTTGCCAAGGATGGCAGTGACCCCAGAGAAAGGGACAGATGGCTTACTCAACTCCTGATGCTAAGAAATTAGTAGGAGCAACATGACCACAAAGTTGACTTCTGCTATGAGAAAGATTTTGGGATAATCAGCAAGGTTTTTCAACAATTTTCATCTCTTATGCTTCTTTTCTTATGCTTCCAAGAAAAGAGGATGGACTATGTGGTCTTTTGACATCTTCTGAAGTCTTTCATTTTTAATTTCTCTGATTTAAACTGACTTGTCAGTGTCAGCTTTTTAATTACAAGAAAATTAATTTTAAAATAAAGATAATTTTCTTTCATCCTGCTTATAGATATAGACCTAAAACCCAGCTCCACTATGGGAAAAGATCTGAAAAACAAATATGCTATGAAATACAGGAGTTATCATGTTGTATATAGCAAACACAAAATAACAGTGTATTTGAAGTAATTTGTATGGACTCTGAATCATGGTGGGAGGCTGAAGGCAGATAGGACCAGCAGTGTAATATTTTCTACATATTCTATAAGCTGTTGTTTTCTTTATGTTTCTGTTTTGAAACACATCTACCAAGGTACAGAAATTATTGCTCTCTCAGACCCAGCAGAAAATACATTCAAATTTTCATTCTGGTATTTAGCATCACTGAACTGAACAATATTCTGGGTAGGGTAGAAGAACTTTGTAAAAGCTTCTTCTTGTCAAAGGAATTGCTCTCAAGTATCAATTAAGATTCCTTTCACTTAACGGAATGAAATGTTCCATTCATTGTGCTTGACAAATCATCCTACAAAAACTGCTTCTGAAAATTGTGTTTGATCACTTTTTCTCATGTTCCTTCTCTAAGGAAAGAAGAGATGGATGTTAAAAAGAAAGTAACAGGTAAAGATGTATAAAAATCAGCTTTTATTCACTGGACAAACATAAATGCCACAAATCACACATAATAAAATTTCCCCAAATACATTTACATGTACAGTCCCTTAATCCCATTATGGACAATAATTTTCAGTAATTCTTTTTGCAAGTTTAGTAGTAATGGCCTCACAAATATGAGAAAGCAGGAAAACATATTAAACTTTATCCTTCTGCATTAATATACAAGGAGCTTTATTACCATTGATAAATAGAACACAATGAAAACTCTTTCAGGAGAGAAAGTGATAGCTCAAAACTGGGATTTTTTTCCTACATATTTTCTTTTTTTCTGACCTCTACCATAACAATGGTGTTTTATCAATTCTTAAGATGTTCATTTCCAGATTTGTTTTTATTTTGCTAAGGCAAAAACAATCCTGTTAAACTTATCTTCTTTTCTAGAAAATGGCCTATCTTCACCAAGAAAGTTGCAGAATGTTACTCAGTAAAGTGTTAGAAGAACTGTTTCTTTCCAGGAAGAAACTGCCTAGTGAGGTGGAAATTATAAATTTAAAAACTATCAGACAGAGAATCAGACAGATTCTTGCAGTTCCTCTGGTCTGCACACTGCAACCACCTTTTTGTTACAGAAAAACTGGGTAGCAACACCTGTTCTGGGGATGCTTAAAGACAAGCTGTGTCTGTGATCAGTTATCTTAGATGGTTCTTGGTATTTTCTGTAGGCAATCCTTATCTCTGGATTCAGGTACACCAAGAGGTCTCTTGGAGCTGGCCTAGGGATCTCAAAGCAGGCTGTAATTTCAGAAATTGGGGGCTCTAAGTTGCTTCCTACTCAGTGTGTGAGGTTTCTCACTGCCTTTCTGAGCTCTGTGACTCTTCTCAGTCATCTATAAAGAAGGGAGAAAATCTAGACCTGTGGCCTTAATTCAGCAAATGAGATGGTGTAATACCCAGTTTGAATCATTCTGAGCTTCTTTTATCGAAATTGTTCTTTAGGTGTAGAAACCAGTACATGAAATCTATGAGCAAAATCTCTATGATGCTGTTGGATCATTAATGAGATAATCAGTACTCCAGGCTTTGCAATTCTGACATCAGCCTGCCTATGTCCATCAGTCCTACTTGTACCTGTTCTCTAAGTATGGAACTGTCAGGGACTTCTTTTCCTTTGCCTTCTCATGCTTCCATCTTTGTGAGATTTTTGTTTGCTTCACTGCATATATTTATGCATAGAGTCTGACTGATAGGCAATAAAATCACTCAGTAGAAATAAAAAAATAACTCCAGATCCCATTAAAAAAAAGCTGTTGAAATCTTAGTGGAATCACTGGTGCAAAGTTGTTACATTAACAACAACTCTCCCTTGAAAATCAGCAAAGGTTGAAGGCAAGTAATTCATTATTCAGATTCTTTATCTGGTTCTTGCAGCCTTGAGATCACTTGCCAGTTCCCAGCTAGCCAGAAATCAAATCCACCTTTTAAAAATAAACTATGATTTTGAATGCATCAATCACAACTGGTTCTCTTTATTACGTTAATTGAACCACGTTGCAATTACTGAAGCATTTCTTCTTAATTATCAGTTCTCATTTGTTCTGAATGACTATATTCTGTTTCATTCCTTCAAGAACAATTTAGAAATATACCATGGAAACCTCAATAGGTTCCATTGTGGAAAAATAATAATGAATTTAAGAAGTGAATAAAGGATAATGATAATCCCAGAGATATAGCAGTTAAAATATCAGGGAAAAATTATATTTCCAAGGTAAAGCATTACTTTTCACCCTTTAATAAACGTGTCACTATCATATAATGAATATCCCTAATGGTATTAATTCACCAAGGCTCTTCTTCAACTTTATCTGTCCTTCTGAGCTTAGACAGTCAAATGCACTTCTCTGTTCCTAACCTGACATCAGAGCTTTCTTATTCCTCTGAGAATATAGGTCAGCTGCTGTTCCAGAAATGAGTTGGTTACCTATTTCCTGGAAGTTCTCCAACATTGTTACTGATAGTTTAATGAAATGGGAAAAATAGGCTGGCTGGGCACTATAGTGGAATTCCAAGATATTATGAGCTTAGCTAAATTTACAGTGGGCAAAACTTGTCTTAGCTTTTACCACAGCTCAAAATACATTCCTGAGTAACCACTGCTGAAGCAGAGAGAGAATTTGGTCTAAAAGACACAACCAAAGATGGAGGGAGTCACATATGCACCTCTTCCACCTCTGCTTTTCTGGGAATGCCTGCCTCCAGACAGAATAGCTCATTGCTCTGAAAGGTGTTGATAATTAAGAGACAAACAAATATTTTCAGATGTTCTGTGGGAAGGAGCATCTTTTCCATGGTCACTTGAGAGTCTGCCATCAGTGTCCAGTTTCCCAATGCTGAGTGTTGGTGCCCGTTATCTGCTTGGTTGCACTGATAACATCACTGACACAGTGCTGGGAAGGCACCAGCAGCTGCAGTGCTCCAGTTGCTCAAGGGTCTTGCCACTAGTTTAAAGGAGACATCAGGGGTCACCAAATGGAATGTTAGAAGGGCTGGAATGGGAGGGAAGAGTACTGCTGTGCTGTTCTGTCATCTAATTTTCTGCCTATGGAAGTGATCCAACATCTTTAAGTATCTTGTATTTGATTGTGTTACACCAACACTGAACTTGCTGTGACTCAGTACTCATCATTTCTTTGCTTATTTGGGATTTTTGGAGACAATGAACTTTGCAACACATATTCTTTTACTATGAGATGGACTTCTTTATTTTTGATCTCCTTTCACAGGGACATTATTTAAAGCTGTGTTTTTTGTAATGCCCCAGAGTTCCTCATTGTGGCCACTCTGAAATCTGCTGACCTGCAAGGAGGTACTTCTGGGAGTGTCCTGATGATGCTTACAGGTCCTTTCCCATTCAAGATATTCTATGATCATTTAGTCTTACCTCTTTGCTTTCTCTGTCACAGTTAAGTACACAAATAACTTGCCATGTGTTTTCCAAGATAAGGAGACTTGCTTCTTTCTAATGTTGCACATGAGGAAAACATTTCTTGACAGTCACAGTAATTAATTAGTTGCCAATGAAAAGGCTCTGAAGGCATTTGATTCACTGTCACTGAAGGTCTCCAAGAGCAGATAATGTACAAAGAGAGACAAACATAGATACAACCCCTTTCCTGCAGAGGGCGATGATCCAAGCCCACCAGGTTTTTTCCATTTCTATTAGATATAATTAATTCAGGAAAATAACTCCCCCCCTCCCCCCACAGCTAACTGGATTTCTGGGGCCCTATGTTTCCCTCTTCCTCACTTAGATCATTAACTGTTTGTTTTCCCATCCCTATGTACACTTAAATTCCATTGATGTTCATGGAAAATACATGTGCAGAGAATTATAATCACATAAATATTTGGATTCTGATAACACTCCTCCCTAGGGCATAATAGTAAAAAAGTTCTAGGAAAACACATTTGTGCAAAATTTGATGTCTCTTTTTTTCCCACTGCAGTGAGATAAAGAAGCAATAGAAAGTATCTTTTCATTCTCTTCAGATAAATCTGTTCACATAAAAAATAATAGACATTCTAGATTACTCCAACAGCTGTGTTTGAGGAACATGGCTTATTTCTGCCTAGCAGGGCTAGGTGTGACATTGGTGTACTTGTCAACTTCTTGAAAGAGGGAAAGGCTGTTCATCAGAGGCCTGGAAGAGGCAGCATACAGAGAAATGTTGATTCAATAATCGTACTGAGACGACAAAATTAAGAGCATGGCCACCTTTTGCTTTGTCTGTCATCAGGGGTGAACAAGACAACATGACTTACTGAAGAACTGCAGTATGAGACCAAAAGCTACAGTGACAAAATGGCAATGAGAAAGTGGAGACTGAGTGGAGACTGAGAGTGCCTGAGAAGGTGCTGGAACTCATTAAACCCTGTAAATGATCTTAGGGCACCATGTCCTGTGCCACAAAGAGGTGAAAAATAAGCACAGAAATATATTTGTTAATATGATTCAGGAATTACAATACCCAGACAGATCTGGTGACCTGAGTTAGGTCTAAACAAGCTGCACAAATTTTCCCATACAAATTAACCACTGTAGAGAGTGCAGTTCCAGGGACATTAGAGCAACTTGGCTAGTTCTGGCCAATATTCTTGGGATCTTGGGAGAAGGTGAATATGTCCTCACCACTCATCACTATCTCTGAAGCCAAATCAGAAGATCATCAGAACTCACAAGAACAGAAAGAGCATAGATAAATGGGCAGCAAGACCTGTTTTCAGACTCCTGTGCACACAGCAAAGGCCCAGAGAGACCAGGTTTCGTTCCAGGAGTCAGCCCAAAGGCAGATGCGCTCCTGCTCTGCGGCTGGCTTGCGGGAAGGGTTCATGTGTCAGGGGAGTGGAGGGGATTCGCTGGGGCAGGAGGCATATGGCAGTGTTCTGCCCCACTAATCTCCCAACAGGGCAGTGTCCATTGAGGAGCCTGTGCTGCTTGGATCCATCTGGCAGCTGCTCCCGGGTGCCCTTGGGCGCTCTGGTCCACACCAGCAGTGCCGGAGTGTGGGAGAGCTGTGCCGAGCATTCGGCACCTCCAGCCCGCGGCCTCCGCCGGCCGCTCCGGCAGGAGCACAGCGGAGCCCACCCTCCCTCCCCCCCTCCCTCCCCCTGTGCAGTGGGACATGGACAATTGTTTTAGAAATCTTGTAGGACTGCATTTTTTTCAAGGGAAGTTCAAGCTAGCGTGAATGTAAAAATTTGTAGTGGCGTGTAGCAGGTTTGTTTTGAATCCACTGAAGCCTCTGGGGTGCCTGGCTGAGTGAAGAACGAGCACTTTGCTTTAAATTCAGAGATCTCTGCCATGGCAAAGCTCTAACTACCAATATACCTGTCTCCCCTAGGGCTAGCTACTGGCAGCAAACCTATGAAAATAACGTAACTTTTCGCTCTCTTTTGTCATTTCCCTAAACCCACCCTCCTACAAATCAGACAGTAGGGAGAGGAAGGTCCTGACACTCCTTTTCCTGAAGGGGCAAAACCAGTAGGAAATAGCTGAGCAACTTTGTGGGCCTTAGGCAACTGTAATTCCCCAGAACACACATGGTTATTATAGTGATGATTAGCAAGCTATGAATGTTCCTATTTCAGTTTTACTTTGTATTAAATTTGTAGGTATTTTCCTCCCTTAGGAAAGTCAGAGATGTACAAAATTGTGAACAAACACTGGAAATTGCAGAATACTTTCATCAACAAGGACGCTCAGGTAACTACAGAAATAATAAAGAGCTTTCTGGACAACATTATTTAAATCTCTTTGGCAGTGTCCCATCCCTTTTGAAGAGGGATCACAGGCTTCCTTGAGTGTGCTAAAGTATTACTGCAATGATCACTGTCCTTATAAACTTGTCTACTTTCAAAACAATTTCAGAGGCATCCCACATAATCTAAGACATGGTCAACTTTAAGAAAATGATAAATAGTACTGACTGCAATGCCAGAGAAAGAAAAATGTCAGGGGAAAAGGACAGAGTTGAATATTCATAGTCAGACTCCTAATGATTAAAAAGATTAATTTTCAGTTTTCTTTCCACTGGT
The DNA here is from genome assembly GCA_013398075.1 of Notiomystis cincta. Lineage (NCBI taxonomy): Eukaryota > Metazoa > Chordata > Aves > Passeriformes > Notiomystidae > Notiomystis > Notiomystis cincta. Next base: position 83,151 of record VZRX01013821.1, read on the forward strand.
CTCTTCAGTGAGTGTTTTAAAGAACCATCTACTTTAAAAAAAGAAGCAATACAATGCTCACCTAGAAGCTGTGCCTTGTTTTCTTGAAATAATAGTTCAGTTGATCTTTAAGATCCATTCTAACCCCTTAACGTTTTATGATTCTGTGGTTTTACAGGGTTAGACCTATAGGCAAACAGGAGCTGTGTGTACAAGTTACTTGACCTAGTACATCCATTGAGACTGAGGACATAGCTGGTTATTTATTTCTGCTGAAAAAGTTCACTGGTAAAGCAAGCAAATTAGAAACACTCTTTGTCAGTATTTTCTAGCAAAAAGCCCCCACACCACCTGTTCCATGTCCATTCCTTGCTCTTTTCTGACAAGGTGGCTTCTTGGTTGTGGGAAAGGGAATGAAGAGAGTAGGAAAAGATTGGCAAAACTAAATAAAAGTCAGATAAAATGGGTACTTTTAGCATAGAAAAAAAAATCCAGCCAGAATGTTTCTTCTCTTCCCCAAATCACTTCTATAACAAGTTTTGAGCCTTCTAGTTATAATTGTACATATAGACAAACCACTTATGCATGTGGATCCCTCTTCCAAGTTGTTCTTGCTTAGTTTAATTCTTCCTGCTTTTAGCAAGCATAATCTCCTTTAATTGTGAGCCTTCCTTAATGAAGACTATTCTTGAAACTGTCATTTAAAATAAGTCATTAATTGTTTTCCACTCCCCATTAAATATCATAGGAAGCTATACCATTAATTCTATCACTGCTAAATCCCCACATTGCCAGATGCTGAAGCAGAATGGGACCATGGATTACAAAACATATGGATTTATTTACACTAGGTAACTTCTTTATTAAAATATCTTAACACAGTCATTACTGAGACTTCTTTCCCAAGCCCCTGCTGTCACACTCTGCTCTGCTCAGGAACACACACCACATCTGCTTTTCACATATGCTTTCCAGCCCCAGTCCACCCACATGGGCCCCTCTCACAGCAGTGTGTGCCCCTCCTCCCCAGCCTCAGATGCAGACACACAATGGGGCTGCAGCATTCACAGCAGTGCAGGGGGTTCACATGGGCCCTGGCTGGCTTGCAGGATGCCATCCCTGCCCCAGTATCCCTGCCCTTCAGCAAGAGGCTCTCCAGCTCATGCTGACTGTGCAGGGTCCTCACTGACAGCTGTGCTCCCCAGAAGCAATGCAGCTCCAGCATAAAACTGCCAGGGCAGATTTTTCACTGGTGACACACGACCAGGGGTTTCTAACTCATTAAAAAGAAGTTTAAAAAGCAAGCCCATACCTCCCACTCTCATTTTCTTTTAGCCACAAGAGCCTGAACTGTAGACTAATGCTGGACACAGTCCCTTGGTATTGTGCAGTAAGAAAAGAGAAAGACCCTGGGATGAACTGCCTGTTTCTCTTTCCTTGAAAACTGCTCAGACACCTTTCTGAGCAGTGTAAGAAAGATGCCCTCTGGAACAGATACATATTTTTCTGAAGGTTTCTGTTCATCCTTAGTTTGCATAGGTCTGATTTTCTGACTGCAAGAGCAGGCTTGCCCTTCCCCTCCTCATGAAGTTTGTTCTCATTCTGCAAATAGATAACCAGTAAAAAGTGGAAACTATTCTTAAAATGTAAATGTACACTCTTTGTTTCCTACCTGTCTCCTCTTTCCATAGTGACAGACTATCTTTTCCCTATGGACAGCATGCTTTTGCCTGAATTTCTGATTCTCCACCTCTTCAGTGATATATACATTTTTTTTCAATTTCTGGGTTATTGACTTTGAGCCAAAAATGTGTGACCTCTTTTTTTTATTAGCAGAAAACACATATTCTAACAAAGGACTTTTCAAACTGCCTCCATAGCAACCAAGGATTCTTTATAAAAGAGGATGTTCAAGATCTTCTCTTTGCTTAACAATATGTTTCAAACCACGGCCCCCCTTCCAATGAACTAGATTTACAGTGCATATCTCACCACTACCCCCCCACATTAAAATACTAAAGATACAAAGTAATGCCCTCTAAAATTAGGAAAGAAATAATTAAGGCTCTTTACTAAGAACCTTCTACCTTCTATTCCCCCCCTCCCCCCTGCTTTACCCTCTTCTCAGTAGCACCAATATGAATTATTTCTCCCTAGTGCACCTCTATTAAATCCCTTTAGTCCAGCCATTCTCAGGATCAGAGTACATTGGTTCCTTGCCTTCTGTTCATGAAATCTTCACTTAACCTCAACCCAGTCTGGAAGTCTTCTCTCACCTGCTTCCCAGCCTGACCTGGGATTCAAGCCAGGTCCTACCCCTTCCTGCACTTACAGTTTAGTTTCTTACTTTGCCCTTCATCTAACTTCTTATATTAACTTCTCATCCACTCTTAATTTTCTCTGTCCCACTCCCTGACTCTTGCTGCCATTCTCTCCCTCCACTTGTCTGGCTTTATGAGCTTTTTCCAAAATCCAAATGTCCAGATGGAAAGTTGTACTAGTACAATTACTCCTAGCCTGAGTTCTGTCTTCCCTTGTTGCCCTATCTAATGGTCCTGCTTGATCTAACAGGCTCTTCATGCTGACACCTTTTTTCTCAAGCAGTGCAGTTCCTCAGTTTAATCAATTAAGTTCACTATTGCTTGAACTGCCAGAACATTCTTATTAACTTTTATCATCCATAATATTACCAGCATGGGTTCCAATATGGTTTTACTTACAAATGTCTGGTAGACGGCAGCTCCTTCCTTACTATCAAATAAGTATAAAATGTATTTTGCCATTTTATTAAAAAAAACCCTTCAGAACAATCAGCAACAGTCAGCAACCAGCTGTTGGGGCAACTACCTTCCAAATACAGGCTTTGCAGGCAAGCATTTAAACTTTAACAATACAAATATTTCTTGTCTCCAGTCCCCTTACTCCTATGATGTGAATTACTGAGGCTTAGCTTTATGATGTTGTTTTGGATGTGGAGAAGTCTTCTTTACAAATACTTCTGTTACCACATCTTGGCAGATTTTAGCACAGAACACACATGAACAATGAGCGTGTTCTTCAAACAGGAACATTTAAGAGAATCAAATGGGGCTTAAAAAAGAATGTAGGTATTAATGATGTGTGTCTTTACAAACCAAACCAACATGACAATATAAGTTGAAGTAATATTAATAAATTATTATGAAATAAATGTGCTTTACGTACATCAAAACGACTTTGCAGAACGCCCAGGTAGTATCAATAAATTACCAACAATAGCAGTGTCCAAAAATATTGACTGAGAATTAGAATTAGCATCTAACACAGACCAGATGTTTGCTCACAGGAGCACTGGCCCTATCAACAGCAGTGGTTTCCGTGTGGAACAGTAACCATTTTTCATTAACTACAAAGTTGTCACCTAGCTGTGCTTATGGTGCTAACTGATACTTCCATGTTGAGCCTTCTTCATAGGGGGCTAAAGTGGAATACAGGATACAACAGATTTCCAGAGGAAATTAATTAATTCAAACCATTTACAGCATGCTGATGAGGTTAGGTTTACAATGCTGTCGCTCAGCTTAGGTAAAAACACATAGAGGTTTGGCTGATCCAGGGTTTAGTAAGGAGGAAAAACAAGAATTTAAAACCTTCTAGTGTCAAGAGTTGTTTGGGTTTTTTCACCCCTAGCAAATAAACACATTGTTCTTCATGCACAGATAGTTGAATTTTACTAAGTTTTAGAGTAGTTTCACAAATTTTCTTGAGAACACTTGTCTCAAAATGTCCCAAATTATAATTTATGGAAATAACAGGTACTTATATAATTCCCAAAAGATTTAAATCTGCAAATTTTAAAGATCATAATCTCTGAATTCTTCTTCCTACATTCAACTTCTTAAACAAATCTCTGTGAAGACAATCTCATGTCATTTGTAAAGTCATTTCAGCTAATGGAAAGAAGATGCAAAGAAAAGAAGGCAACTGAATCATCACATCACCTTTTCCAGATTAAATTATCTAATGAGAGTGCAGCAAGGACAGAAGTGGATTGTACTTTTTGGTGTCTTAAGGATTTTTCAAGGGGATGTTTTTGATGGCAGGAACAAAAATTAACAGTGTTCCCTGAGTGCCTGACCTCAATCCCTCTAGAAAAAACCCTACATGTACAGGAGGTACTCATTCTGCCATTTTAATACACCTTAGGTGCATCTTCTGCCAGTCCAGTATCACAGGCATCCCTGACATCACCTGAGCAGTGGCTACAGAGCCACATTAGCACAGTTAAAGACTATTATTTATTCTCTTAATTTGCCTGTGAGAGCTTTGGGCTGGATTTACACACAGTAACAAGGCTGTTAATATTTTTCCTCTCCACCTTTTTTCATCGCACAACTGTTTCTGTTTTTTACCAACTGTGTATCTATACATTCATAAAGTTGAATTGTCTTTCATTACTCTGACACCTAAATAAATAACAGTCTTGAAATAATTACTGCAGTTTTGGGATATCATGTTCAAATTGGAGAAATGGACTTTTGGGTGAGACAAAATTCATTATGGCCTTTTTCTCTCAAGTAAAAGCTATTAAGAAATGAAGCCTTAGATACACTTTTCAGCTCTTCTTCTCCCAGCCAAACCAGAGATGTCAAAGAAACCACTTCCTTATTCCCAGAACTCTGCTGCTGGGGTACAGGAGCAAAGAAATGATCCACTTTGAGGACCAAGGCATCATTTTGGTTTGAAGCCTAGGAGCTGGTGAGCTTGCATGAATCTGTAGCAGCTGAGTCATGAAAAAAGCAGGCTACTGTTTAAAGCTGCATGACTCCATTCATTGTTTCCACAAGGAGATTTAGAGAACAGGAGGTGCAGTACACCAGTCTGGATGGCTTTAATTGCAATCACTGACTGTCAGATCTAATTAGAAGAAACACAGGAAGCTACAGGGGATGGAAAAGAAGAAAGGAGTTTTTGAAGCTGACTACAACTGGTTGCCCTTTAGAGTCTGATGTTCTTTATTAAAGGCAGAATCTACCTCCATAATACCAGCATGGTGGTACTGAGAGCATATGGTTTATCATTCCAGTACTAAAGAAGCAAGAGGCCATGAGGTGCAGTGCAGAACTCTAAAGAGGATATAAAAGACAGAATTATTTAGTAGTCAAGTCCTAAGAGAGTTGAAGTGATGCATGTGAATACTGACCTTGACATTCCATGAGCTGTATACCTTGCCAGCACTCTTAATCCAAGATGGTGTGAAGAATTTGCTGAGGCTCCTCTGCCCCAGTGCCTACTGCTTCATGCTGAAGTTCACGCATGTAGGAACCTGCAACAGCACCAGGAATAACACTGAAAAGATGAGACATCATACATCTCTGTGCAGGAGGGTGAAAAACCTGGACTCTGATGGTATTTTGGTTTGATCTTCTGGGAGAGGGTAAAAGTCTGGGGAGAGCACAGATCTGTCCTGAATAAGAAGCTGTGTTTAACATATGGTGTCATTGGGAGGGTTTCAGACTTTGTACACTTATGTCTAACTTGTGATGAGCAGGGAAAATTGCTCCTGTTACATGGCAGTTACCACACTTCATGAGTACTTTAGCAGTGGTTCATAGTCAATCTGGAAGAATATATCCAATTTTGGAATAAAGGATCTGTCCTGGATTAAAAACTGTGCAAAAATTTTTTTGATAATCAAAAAGCAAGGATATAATAATTTTATTAAAGTTGCAAATTACACGAGATGGACAACCTTTGAGTACATAGTAGAATAGAATTCAAGTTCAAAATTATCTCAGAAAGTCAGAGAATTGTATAATTTTACAAGTTGAGAGGGTTTTAAAAATGTCACCTGTCTAGTCTCTGGTTCGTTGCAGCCTATATCATTAATTCAAGCTGATCACAGTCTTTCAAAACCTCCACAGAGAAAACAGACACAGTTTAAAAAGACACACAGATAATTCTCTGTAAATAAAAACTGAAAAATCCCTGGCTAAACAAAAAGATCTGAGAGTTACTGTGGCTCACAAGCTGGACAAGAGTCAAGAATGTTATGCCTTTCTGAAAAAAAAAGTAAATAGGAGTGTTATTTCTAATTCAGCTGAAATATTTGCTGTATTTGGCACTAGCAATGTGTCAGCTGGAGCACTAATGTCTGATTTTGTGCACAATTCAGGAGGGATGTGGATCAGCTGAATAATGTATTGTGATTACAGTAAGGGTTTCAAATTAGCACAAGGGAGATTAGATCAGATGACAGGAAAAACCTCCCAACAGAAAGGTTAGTGCAGATCTGGAATGCATTGCCTGGGCAGGTTGCAAAGTTTCCATCACTGGAGGTTATTGAAAAACAAGTTGGACAAGAATTTGTCGGGAATGGCATAGAAACATGGTGATAGAAAGGGATGAGATGGCCTGTTGGGGTCTCTTTTAGGCCTCCTCCTATCTGTAATTTCTGAATTTGTCACTCAGATTTAGCAAAGAACTAAATTCTGTGGCAATGTGTTGTTAAGATATATCACTTGGAAACAACCACCAGGTTATTTCTTTCTGATCTGGATACAGTCATTGCTCATATGTGTCTGGTGCCTGTTCTGCTTAAGTACTAATGAGCCGAATCTGCCAAGATCCATTAGCCAAAATATTTCAGCTCACTTACTTCAGAAGATACAAAGTGCTCATGTGAGCATCTCTGGAAGCAAATTTAAGTGGGAGTAATAAATTCTGCAAAAGATGCAGTAATGACCAGCTGGATGTGAGTAAACTGCAACCTTTTTTATGGGCATACCTGTTTGAGCAGTACACATCTGCACACACTCTTAATGATGGCTTGCAGGTTTTTAGCACACACAAAGCAGTTTGGTACCCTGCAATGGAAAAAGCACTCATCCTTTTGCAATAATGGGCCCTTTTTTATTCACTAAAAATCAAACAGCATTAAAGTATTATAACATTCACTGCCTAAGGACTAGAATTAGAAAGGCGTAAAAAAATCGCAGCACATCTCCTCAGATTTATAAGGCAAAGTAAAGCTTTTCTTTTTGGAATTTAGAATCTTGGGTTCTTTTTCTTGGTTACTTTCCTTTAAATCAAGTCTGAAGAAATCATGCTTCCCAGTGGCTGGCATGGTTTCTTGAGAGCTGGGAATTCAGGGTTTTCTTCTGGGGGCAGTGGTTGACTTCATCTGGGATTTGGGCCAAGTGACCTAATATCTTTTTGCTTTTTCCACAGCTTTTAAATCTTCAGTACCCTTTATTCTTTCAGAGGAAGAATGATGGGAGTTATCTGAGAAAGCAGATGTTGCTTGTGTTTTTTTTCTGCTCAAATGCAGAAAGCACCACTGCTTACTAAAGTCCTAATTTTAGTTATTGCCATACTCCACCTCCAGCCATACTTCTGGCCCAGTCTTCTAGATCACTACTAAAACTATTATTTGTGAAGGACCTTGTCTTCAATCAATCAGTTGAATATAAATGAAATTCATGTTTGTTCCACTGATTGCAGTTTTTTCTCCATCTAATTTCTGTGACCTCAAGCCAGATCTGTATAGACTGAATTTGGAATACACTTAGGGAAACAAAATATAACTGGAAAGAAAAAGAAAGAGAAAATCAGAGTAGTAGGTAGTGATATAAATAAGACTGTGCTAATAGATATGTCTAATTACTATTTTGTTCTTCTTATTATATTATTTTCATTGATACTGAAATAATTAATAACATTTCATGGCTGTTACTCTTAACATCTGTAACCAAACCTGGAAAACATTTTGTCTGACAGTAACAATGAGAGGATTTTTACTTATGTTTTTTTGAAGAGACTGTTAAAATGGCTTCTATAGTAATAAATAACTGATGTGAGTTTGCTGATTATATTAATTTTTATAAAAATTAAATTCATTCCTCATTAAACATCAATAAGCAAAACAATGTTGACAAGAATTACCTACACCTAGAATCAATTGCATGGAATACTGCAGACATTTAATACTTACAAATGCAGCTTATTCAACTTTGGAGGGCTCTAGTTCTACTTTTCTTGGGAACAAAGGTTCATTATCATGCAGTGAATAAAACTGTGTTTCAACAAATAGCAACACAGGAAAAACCATAGGGCAACAAAAAAAAAACCAACAAAAAAAACAAACAAAACAAACTAAGCATCTTGATTTTCTCTTTTGTCCTACTATGAATACATATATGAATAAGAAGAAGCACATTCAACACCCAAGCCCCTCATAGTCCAACTATAAAAGAAAACAACTAATTTTACTGTTACAATTAAAAATAATGCTAAAGTATAATAAGAGATTTTCAAAATAACAGTGACCAATGAGTGCATTCATTTAATACTATGAAAGTAAACATATTACCAGTGTTCATACCTATAAAAGTTTTGTGAAAACTTCCTATTTAAATGAACAAGCAGAATTTCTATTACCAGTGCCTACTGCATCTTTGGGCATAAGGCCAGAAAAACTTAGTGGGTCATAAAGCCATGCTCCCTGTTGTTATAGGCAACTGAAACCTGTTTATAAATGCTGCAAGACTCATTATAAAATTGGCAAAGATTTCTCACATTCCTGCTTCTGGTTGAAAGCTGTTCCTGGTATTAGAAATCTTAACTTGCAGTTTAAAAGTATTCATGACTGGTTTACACCATTTTGCTACTGTGCCAATGTTATCTATTGATTTAATAGCTCTTATTTTTCTCTCTGATGGTTTTCACCACATGTGCTTACAGATATTTATGATATTTCATATAAATTATCTCCACTTTTATTTTACAGATCTGTATAGAGGTTATTCTCCAAGTTTGTTCTATTTTAAATTCACAGTCTTTGAACATGGACTGGATCCAGTATTTCAGAGGAGAATTTTCTAGCACCTTATATAATGGCATCAACACATCTCTATTTCTATCACTTTGCCTGAAGCATACTAGGATTATTTTTGCCTGCTTGGAGTCACATGACACTCTTTGACAGAATAAGGATATTCAGGTCTTTCTTGCCTTCTGCTATTTCAAGATGATGAAAACTGATTTTATATAAAATTCTATTTAGAATGTAACTTTTGATGATAAAATTACATCTCCTATTTGTTCTTCTCTGGGCCTTCTGGGGTGACTAATAGAAATGACAGTGGTGATGGATGGACATTAACTCAGAATATCTGGAGCTGGAAGGGACCCACAAGGATCAGCAAACCCAGCTCCTGGACTTTACTCCTGTTCTCAGTGCTGGAGGTGCCTTAGATAACTGAGGTGGTCCATGTGACACAGATTTCCTCCTTGCTGTGTCATGAAGAACCACCTACAGTACAGAGTGCTTTTCACAGAGAAGCCCTGTTAGTCTCTTAATCATGTGCAAAAATTATTTTTATATAAAATGAATAAAATCAAGCACAGAATAGGACCTTGAAAAATTATGTTACGAATCTCATTTCATCCCAAATTTTTAACCAGTGCCTCTTTCTCTGTCAGTCTGTTCAGCTTTGCTCACATTCAATACTTCTAATGTGTTCTGTTCTCCTATTATGGTTACAAGTGCTATGCATACATATGATTTTTCCCCTCATTTTAGAAATAACCTGAATATTGGGTTCTTTTTGTTACTTGAGTACAAGGGTAATTATTTGAGATCTGTAATGTGGGAGACATAGCAACTAGTTTCAGTTTTCTAGGATATAGACATTTATGTGTCACCTAGTCATCCTCACTCCCTTCATAGTCACTGAGGAAAAAAATTGGCACAATTAATGTATTTAATTTCAGTATAAACTGGACCAGATGAGTCTTGCCCCTACATCCCTCTGATGATAAGCTCGAAGAGAATGACTGCCTCTGGTGTAGATGTCTCCAGTTTATATTTTAAGCTAGAGGAGAAAATTCTTGCTGTTCACTTTTAGGATATCTCAGTTTTCTAAACAGGCAGAGTTTACTCAAATTGGTCTTCTGAAGAGTCACATATTTTCCTCCAGAACAATGCCTTGAAGGCTGTTTTAGAATACTGGGAAATGGTTCTACCGGAGCCAGTCTTTAATAAAAAATCTTGGATAAATTCAATGTGATCATGGAATACAAAATTATTTCCACAATTGATTTTATCTTTAATTTAAGAGTAAAATAAACTGCCCTTGCACAGAACTCAGCTGACATATCTAGTCAACTGACCTATTAGTAATATAAAGGTTTATTTGTGTAAGTATACCAAATAAGAGGGTGTCAGCTGGTGTCTCCTAATCAATGAAGATGAAAGAGATTGGGCCTCAAGCATAAATGAGTTCTGTAACTTTCCTGAAGTTTACAGATTTATATTAATATGAAATGGGTGTAGCAGATCAGAACAGTTTTTTGTCAATAATGGCATGTTATGTCATGACTATCAAATAATTTATCATCAGGTTATACTACATAGTTACAAGTAAATGAGAGGCAGTTTGGGAATTATGAAGAATAATTGAGGACAGGTACACTAAAGAGCTGTGGCATTTAAAAATTCTAAAAATAATTAAATAATTTTAAATTGAATTTTGCAAATATATCAAATTAGCAAAGACTTTCCTATATATTGATTTCACACATTTTAGAACTTACACTGGCTGATATTCTGGAGATTTATTTTTACATGGTCTTGTAAGATGATGAGATAATATAGAAAACAGACTAAAAGAGATATACTGAGGACTGCACATGCACCTGTGAGTATGGAGCATGGGAATAAGACCTGTTCCATTATGCTTGTATGAACTAATTGTAGCTGATCCATTTTTCAACCATTATTGAAATGTCTGATACTGTATTTGTGAGAGCTCCATCTGCTCTGGATTTCTGTGTTCCAGGAAAATTATCTTTTCCACTTCCCATAACATATTTCAGATTTGTAAGCTAACCATGCCCTATCCTTTTGTGCTGAAGCAATGAAAAAGAAGAAGAAGAAGAAGAAATAATAGTAGTAGTAATAATAATAATAATAATAATAATAATAATAATAATAATAATAATAATAATAATAATAATAATAATAATAATAATAATANATATCTTACCTTGAATTTTACAGAAATAGAACAGGTAAAGTTCTTAGAGTGTTCTTTGCATGGACAGTTTTTCAAAGCAGAAATATTTTACTCATTTAACATAGTGCCTCTGTTCTGCAACACAGTATTAACATTCTTAATTCTGCCCGTTTATTTTTGTTAAAGAGGAACTGCTTTTTGGAACAGTAAATCTACTGTTGTGGGGTTTTACCCCAATGTAGAAAAAGTGCCATGTACATAGATTAAATGAGTGTTATCCATTCCCAGCCACAGAACAGAGAAATAGTATCTTTTACTGACTTTAGAAGTTTGCATCTGAGGCCTAGCTTTTCTCTGAAGCAGGAAAAAGAAACTAAGAAACAGTTAAAAACATAGGTAGCACTCAGTTTCCAGGCCTTGCTCACTAGTAAGTTTAGAGTTACAGGAAACAAATAAACCCTCTTCTTCAAACAGACTTTTAAATGCAAATTTTAAATTGTAAATTACCTTGTAATTTGGAAATCAGTGCCATTCCAGCAGGTGGGAAGGATTTAGGCATCACTGGAATGCTGAAGATGAAACTTTCCAGACATGCTGCTGTCAGGTAGATTAATATTTGACCTGAAACCTTCACAGTGCTCCTTTTGCTTCCTGCAAACCCCATAGTATCAGTGATTATGCTGAGATAGCTTAACCTGAGATGTCAGGGGCTGATCTGTTGATGTGAAAAATCTCTGGAAAGAAAAAAACAACCCTTTTTCAAAGCAGCTCATGTATCTTGCCTGGAAAACAGTTTTATGAAGGGAAATTAAATAATTTATCTTGAAAACAGATCTTGATATCCATCTCAGAGTAAGCACAGAAATCTTAGATGTTGTCAGACAGGTAACAAACTCTGGGCTGCCACAGTGTTTACTGCTTCAAAGCAGTTTACTCTGGAAGCATACCAGAAACACCAAAATTTGTTTAAACTTGATAGAAAATTCAGGCTCTTTTTAACTTATAAGGGGAAAAGAACAATAGCCTGCAGGTACCCTGTGTATGTTCATAGAAGAAGCAGGAGAACAATTATACTATAATGAGATGTTTGCTATTTTTTCCTGTATCTTATACATTTACCACATTCTCAAGGGGTATTTATTTTTTCATAAGGCCAAAATTCAGCACCATATCTGGATATCCCTTATATTTCATTTCTTTTATTGATGTATCTAATATCAATAAATGGTGCCACATTAAGAGACTTGTAGGTACCAAAGATACTTCTGGACAGCCTTCTTGGACTGAGGAAATCACAGCTGTACATCTTATAAAGAATTTAGTATAATAACAGTGAGCAAACTATGAGTGTAGAAACTAAATTTATGTAATAACAGTCCATGCTGTTCCTGCAGTATGTTACTCATATATTTGAGATGGTGTAATGATCTTTTTCTCTAGAAAGATGTATTTGACATTATCTTTCAAAAATTAAATCTAAACTCTACTTTAACAAATATGTTATATTGAAGTAAATTAAGTTTGCCAGCAAAATGTCAATTCTGAGAAGAATTTTATTTTCTTTTTTTTCATTTTTTTACTTAGGATATTCAGTTAAACAGAACAGAGACCAGCACTGCAGAACAGGACATGTCAATAATGAAAAGCTAGGGGAAACAAAATATTTAAAATCATACCTGAACCTTCTCATTTATGTTTCAGTCTAGGATATATCAAATAAAATGAAGTGTTATTATCATGATATAAAGTACTGTTGGATATCCATGTAAAATTGAAGTTTTTTCAGCCCTGTCTCTGGTTAGCAAAAGTACATGTTGTACCTCTTACCCTAGAATTGGCTTCCTTGCTGGGCAAAGGCTTTTAGATATGAAGCTGCAATAGAGTCAATCTCCTACATGTGGCTGGGAGACCCAAAATGCTCAGAGGATTATCACTAGCATTTAATTCACAGTGAACTCCTGTTATAAGGTACTTGTTTGTCACCTTTCCTGAATAGCAGGTTTATAAAAACTACATTAAAGGGAACAGGTAGGTAAAAAAATATCTGAGGCCTTATAAAAATTTTTCAATGGCCTCAGCAGTCGCCCTTCAAATTCTGTAGTAAAATTTTGCTAATTATTCACTTAAATATGTGCCTGGAACATATCCATCTTAAGATTCATATTTTGAAAGAAAAATTAATTAAATTTTTAAGATAAAGTATAATAAATATAAAATAACATAGGCAAGAAAAGATTATTTAAAGTCATACATTGGCCAAAAATTATACTAGAAATTTCCATAACAGTTTATTTTTGCAAAGAAAATTATTTTCAGACTTTGTTTATTGATTTCCACAGACAAAAGGTGTCAAAAAACTTAGATAGAAAGATACCAGATTGGTGTCTGGGGAGGGAGAAGTATCAGAGCCTTTTGAATTGCTGCCCAAAAAAATTGCTAAAAGATGTCAAATTGGTCCCCAAACCAAAAACACAGGCTTTCAGCTGCTGCTCCACAAGTTTTACACGTGCCATATTGGCCTCGAAACAAAACACGGTTTCTCAGCTGTTATTCCAATTCTTCATACTGAGCACATACAAATGAAGCGTAAATAATATTTTTATTTTTCAGAATCAGCAGAGCTGAATCTGTGCAAATGAGGAAAAAGGCCCTTGGGTCTGAAAGTGTAAAGACTTGGAAGAAAGTGGGAATGTTGGTAGGAGGAGCCTTATGGATGCTTATATTGCATTATAGACTGCATATGGCAAAGATTATTATAAAAACTTTGATCAGTGATTGCTTCTGCTTTACTTAGGAACTCAGACAGTTGATGGAACCAGAGGGTTCAGAAGGGCTGAGAAGAGTGAAGGCACTCAAGCAGAAAAATGCTTCAGATTGAAATGAGCTGTGCAACTGTGAGAATGAGGGAGACAAGGAGGACGTGCTCTGCTTCCTGCCAGTGTCACTCCAGACCTTTTCTCCTGGGCATATTCAGAAAAGATGCAAATTTAGAAGAAAACATAAATAAAACATGAAAGAGACACTAGATTTCAGAGAAGTGCCTAACTGAGCCTCTGGGAAGAATCACTTTTCCCTATGTAATCTCAGCCTGTGTTTTCTGGACACTTGTGTGGCCCTAATGGAGGGTACCTTCCATAAGACCACGTCTGTCATTCCCTTCTCCATCTCAGAAGTCTTCTTACCTTCCTCCCAGCTCCAGCAATCATAACCCTCTATCCTTCTTTGTACTTTGGCCAAGATACTTTTTGAACTCTTACATAAACAGTTCTATTTCACAGTCCAATGGGAAAGTATCCATCTTTTTCAGTGTTTTTGTGGGTTTTTTTTTTGGTTTTTATAGTTTGGTGACTTCTCTCAGCTGGGAATTGGAACCAAATGGGAGTTTGTGGCCAGGATCTGGTAGAAGAAGAAAAAGGAAGATAGAAGCCTTAATTCCTTATTTTACAGAATGAGCTGCTGCATCAGTGTTGCAATTCTTGAAGCAGCAGCCTCAGTACTTACTAGAGGCACTGACATAAAAGGGCCCATTTCGAATCAATCCTTACTTTACCAGAGAGAGGAAACACTGACAATAGTTTGGAGTCTACTTCATGTACTTATCACCTAGAGGATGAGCTATGATTGCTTGCCTTTCCAGTGGTTAGAGATATCTTTGAGCTATTAATTTGTGCTTAGTTTACTTATAGATTGGTCTTCAAAAGCATCAAATATAAAGTTTAATAATAAATAGCTTGAATGAATATTTAAAGTCTAATCTGTATTAAATGTCTGCAAGAACCCAGCATTTTATAGAAAAAAATGTCATTATGAATAGGCTATGTTATATATGTTAACCTGTATGTTATTCAAGGGTATTAATATACAGAATAAAAGTGTTCTTGCAGGATGCTGATATTGATAGCTCTTCACCATTAACAAAAAACCATCATAAAAACATATTTTGACTACCATGATCCAAGGGAAATTAACTGAAATTGTTGAAAGATTTAACATGGTTTGCTAAAGAAAGAGAAAACCTTTCATGCATGTATATTATGGATATGGGAAGTCCAAAATTTGATGCTTCCAAATGTTTCATAATATTACATCTCCTGACAAACCTTGCCTAAATACTCTGGCCTTCCAAAAATCTAGCTTAAATATTCTTGGTGGGGAAGTACAGTAAAAATTATGCATTCTATTACCTTGGTGTCTCTTTGGCTTGGCATGTATGAAGTTTGGCATTACAAGGTGAACTTCCCTCTGATTTTAGTTGGGTTATTTGTTTTAAGGAAAAGAAGATGCAGGCATTCCAGTGAACCAGCAATCTTGGAAATACCTTTTCTGGGTAAGGAAAGATTGGAATGAAAGACATCTCATCAGATCAGGAGAATTTTTAATGTATTAGTCTGCTGTTTTTGAGACTCAGTGTGTTCTTCCCAACCTCCATTTTAAACCCAGCATAAAGTAAAGGAATAACAGCTATGGCCCTGGGGAACAGTAAGCTGTAGAGGAGAGATTAATTGGTGTCAAGTAGGGACTAGTAAAGGATCAGCTGATGCTGGAAGAATTAGGCTGCAGGAAACATTTTATAGTTGTCTTTCTCACTGAAAACATGGTATTGTTGTTCAACAGTCTAGTGCCTTTCCTTCTGTCAGCCTCAGTGAAGCTTTTAGCTGGGGAAGAAAGTAGATAATTAGCATTCCATTTGGACGCCTGCAGACCAGCAGTCTAGAATATTAAATAGCTTTGCAAAACAGGAATGGTCTGAAGTGATTCATATTTCTTTATCTAAGGTCTTTGAAATACAGGTTTATATATGTCCTAAAAAAAAAAAAGCTTTGCTCATAACTTCACATCTGCTTTTGACGTTTGAAACTAATCCCCTTGATATTTGACAACAAATTCCTAAACTGGAGGTGTGGAGGAAGGAGATGATAAAAGTGCTTCTGCACATGTTATAACAAGTATCCCATGTCACTCAGGATCTCTGAGCATGGTGCTGAAGATATGGAAATACAGGATATTAGTAATTGTGGTTGTTTAACCCTGGTAGATAGATCAGCCCCACACAGATGCTCACTCACTCTTCCCCCAGTGGGATGGGGGAGCCAGTCTGAAGGGTAAAAGTGAGAAAGCTCATGGGTAGAGATAAAGACAGTTATAGGTAGAGCAAAAACAGCACACTGGAACAAAGCAAAACAAGGAGTTCATTCACCACTTTCCACAGGGAGGCAGGTGTTCAGCCATCCCCTGGAAAGCAGGGATCCTTCNCTCTTCCCCCAGTGGGATGGGGGAGCCAGTCTGAAGGGTAAAAGTGAGAAAGCTCATGGGTAGAGATAAAGACAGTTATAGGTAGAGCAAAAACAGCACACTGGAACAAAGCAAAACAAGGAGTTCATTCACCACTTTCCACAGGGAGGCAGGTGTTCAGCCATCCCCTGGAAAGCAGGGATCCTTCATGTTTAACAGTGACTTGGAAAGACAAATGTCAGCACTCTGAACTTGCCCACATTCTCCCTTCTTCCCCCAACTCTACATGCTGAGCTTGGCACCGCACACTATGGAATACCCATTGGGTCACGTGGGGTCATTGTCCTGGCTGTGTCCCTTCCCAGCTCCTTGTGCACCCCCAGCCTCCTCGCTGGTAGGGTGGGGTGAGGAGCAGAAAAGGCCTCGATGCTGTGTGAGCCCTGCTCAGCAGTAATTTAAAACCCAAAACACAACCCCACACCAGCTACTAGGAAGAAACTTAACTCTGAGACAAAACCTGCACAGGGATGCAGAGCACCAAACTTGTCTTGACATCCCCATGTCTGATTCCATGATTTATCAATGGCCACAAAACTCCCTTTAGAGGATTCATCATTCTAGTTAAAGACTTTGTTCCTGGCTATTTTTCTTGCCTTATCCTGAGGGCATACGAGGTATAGGCATTTGTTTATTAATTCTTGTGACATTATGGTATCTCTTACATCTCTTACATTATTTCTACACCAAACAGTGAATTCCTCTGGCCATACAGGAATGTACAGCCTTTCTTGGAAGCATAAAGGTCAGAAAATCAGGCAAATTGCTGCCCAGAGTACTTAGTTTGAGGTGCTTGTCAGAATAATGTTGTGGAAACTGTTGACAGAGGCTTCTTTATACCTGTTCTACAAAAATGCATGGTAAGTGGGGAATAGAATAAAGAACATGTGGAAACCAGAATGATAACTTTGTTTACTTTTCTTCCCAAGGTGTGTGCACGTGTGGAAAGTGTGATGGCAATCTGGATAGCTGTTTGGGGGCAGGTGAGCACTGATGAGCAGCACACCAGCTGTCACTGTGACTCTCCTTTTTGACCATCCAGACTCGGGAGGGATCAGTTGCAGCAGGACCAGGTGAGTGGTCAAGTCCTCCGTGGAAGGGTGGCTTAGTACAGATATTACTTGGATCTGAAAAGTATACCCAGCCTTCTGTCCTGTGAAGCAATGAAAATGGTGATCTCCATTCCCTTCCTTTCTATGGCCTTACACAGCTGTAATCTTCTCTCCTGGTCATGATTTCCTCCATATCTTGAAGCTTGTGCAGACACCTCTCATCCACCACCCCTCACCAGCCTCCCCAGGGCTCCTTCCATCTTGCTCACAGGCCAGGATCCTATTCTGGCCATCAGCCCCTTGCTCAGCAATGGCACAGCTACTCAAGGCCCAGCCTTGCCTGGCCACAGGTCCTTTAAGCCTGGTCCACCCACAAGCCCATGTCCCAGTCTGTCCCCAGCCCTGGGTGGGGATGTCCAATGCCCAGGGCTGGAGCTGGGCAGGGGAGATGATGAAACATGGTGAAGCATATCCTCCTGGGAGCCATGTCCTGGCCTGAGAAGCACAAGAAGACTGGAAACAGCCAGCACGAATTTACAAATCATGCCTGACCAGTTTAATTGGCTTCTCTAAAGAGACAGATGGCCCTGTGGGTGAGGGGAGATCAACAGGGATTTTTCGATCCCTAAGGATGGCTAAGAGGGCAAGATATAATCAGGGTGTTTGGACTTGTGAGTGCCTAGAAAACTATCTGGATGGGCAGCCTCAAATGTTTTTGTTCAGTGCTGTGAAGCCCCAGTGGCATCCAGTTTCCTCAGGGGTCCTGAGACATTTTAACCTTCTCCCTGGGGACCTGGGTGGTGCAAAGGAGTGTACACTCAACAAGGTGGGCAGTGAGGAACAGTTGATATTCTGCTACGTGGTCCTGTAGTTCAGAGGGACCTCAGAAGCTGGAGAAATGGGATGACATGAACCTCATAAAGTTCAACCAAGATAACTGCAAAATCCTGCATCTGGGATAGAGCAGCCCCGTGCAACCAAGGAGGTTGGAACCAGCTGACTGGGAAGTTACTTTGAAGGAAAGAACCTGAGAGAGCACTTTACCCTATTCAATATTTGTGAAAGGGTTTCTGGAGTACTGTGACAAGTACTTGCCATTAAAATAGTCAAAAACTTCAGCAGTCTTTAGTGTGGGTGTTTATGCCTAAGCTAGTCAACCTGTACTCCCTGTACAGAAAAAAAAGAAAAAAAGGATTTTTAAAATGTGATTCAGTAATGATCAGGGATATCTAATTGAAGAGGAACTAAACTGTTATAAGAAGTGCCCATTTTTCTCCACTCATAAGGAGTCAAGACAATTTGAGGCATCTGGGATGCACAAATGGGTATTTGATCAAGTGTCTCATGACAGAAACAACTTCTCTGTGCATGTGCATGGCTGGGGTTTGAATGGTCTGAGCTGCAGCACTGTAGTATTTGTGAAATGGCTGCTAACTGCCTTCTCCAGCCCATCAGGAACCACAGCATTCCCAGTCCAACCCCACTGCCTCTGCTCTCAGGCTCACTGAGATTAGAAGACTTGCATGACTCTTAAAATTTTCCTCTACAGTCTCTGGACTTCAGAATTTATCATGAATATCCTCCACCTGCTTTTTAAGACAAACTTTGAAATTCTCCTACTTTCTTCAGCTCTTAGAGAAGGACAGATGCTAATGCCAGAGGGAAAGGGTGGAGTGCTTTTATTGTTTGGAAATGGTCAGAATTTTTAGATGAGAAGAAAGGAATTGTATTTGACAATAGTTTTTTTACTAAAATACTTTCACAGGTGTCTGCCCTCATGGACCTGCCTTTTCCAATCTTCTTTTGTATATAAATGAAAATAAATAAAGATTAATAATTTCTAAAGAGGGATGCTAGAAGCTAGGAGGTCTGTCTTATTCCAGGTTTGCAAACAGACTTTCTGCTGTCTAGATAAGTAGAGAATGTATATTCACCTTTCCTTTTTCCTGCTCTAACATCCATGTTTGAAGAGGAACATCCTGATTTTTTTTTTCCTAAGTGAAGTATGAAAACACTACACAGATCTTTTTGAAGGAGACTAGAAACAGGTTTTTTATCATTCAGAGCTCCCGAAAGGACCATTTGAGTGTAGTCTTCCTGTTCAGAGAGGAAATAGCTGTGTCTGTGACTCGAATGGACTCTGATTTCCAATAGTTTTCCAGTGGTAAACTATGATTCAGTTTCCATTTATAAAGTGAAATGAGTGCCTAAGTAATCAACAGTAAAAAGCCAGAAGTAGGAAATGAACCATCCTTCAAAACAATTCCACTCTGTTTAGTTTGGACTTCATTCCATTGTTAAAGGATTTCCTTATGTGCAAGGTGTTACAGATCGGCAAGTTGAAGCCATTCTAGACACAAGTATTTCATTTTATACTGTGTGTAAATGTGAGATAACTGTCTGTTTAACTTTAAAATCATCTGCTAGAGATACCAGCTCTTCCAGAGCTTTAGAGGAGAACTAGTTACAGAGGCAGAGGAAACCCATTCCTAATGAAGATAAATAGAGCATCTCTTAAATTGCTCTAGTTTTCAGTAAGTGCAAAATCAGACTGGCTTATTCAGCTTTGTTTAGCTGAGGGCAAATTGGGAACTTACTGCTTTTTCTATGATATAACCTCAGCAAACATCATTATCAGCTAATCAAATTGTCAGCTACAAGCACAGATAAGACTCAGCAAAGTGACATAAATGCTGGAAGCTCTGTCTCTGAAGGATACTCAGCACTTCAGGTAGCTCAGGTAGAATGGAAACACATCCTTTGGGGTCAGACACCCAGTCACATTTGGGGGTGGGGGAGGTTGCAAGAAAAAGCACACTTAAACACCTTCCCTAAAAGCTGGTTCATCGTGTTCCCAAGGAGTCACCTTGCTACCTCTTCTCAGCAATCTGTATGTACAAAAGATAGTCTTTGACTGCTGAGCAAAATAGATCATAAAAAAACTTGTCATGGTACACAGTGGGTTCGCTTCCCTGTGACCCCACTCTCCCACTCAGTCTTATTTATGCTTCAACACAAATTAGAGGTGAGTGCAAAGCAAAAGCTATGATCTGGCAACCTCCAAATTTAGATTCTGAGCTGGAACACGAATTCAAATTTATGAGCTAGTTCATATTTCTTTAAAATTTAAACAATAGCCTCTACCTACTCCCTGGTTGCTGAAGTGCCCTTTATGTCAACTGTTGCCAAATTCATATTTGAGATTTAGAAAACAATGGATTTACAAAATAAAAAAATAATCATTTAAGGTTGATTTGTTTGGATAAGGTTTTTTTAAATATATTTTTAATATTGCATTTTTCATCTCTTCTTACTGTTTTCTGAGTAATATGTGTTGCTTATTTCACAATTCCAGCCAATTCACACTCTGAAGTGTCTAAATCATTGTTTTAAATAAAAGTTTCAATTCTTTTACTTTCTTTTGATTTCAACAGCTGAGGTTTTAAGGAAAATAACAAATATTCTGACAGTTTGGGTAGTCTAAATTGGAAATGGAGTTTTGACATTCAGCCTTATTTTCCTGTATTTGTTCCACAAGCTTATTTGTAAAGCCAATATTATTTTACATACTAGCCTGAAACCTGGAGGAAAGACAAGCTGAGTGTTTTATAAGGCAGATCATAAATAAAATATGAATATGTAGAAAGAATCCTTTCCAGTCACACTGAAAATTAACTTCTAGGATATCCCATCTTTTTAAATATCTATCCTAAATTTTATTTTATTGAAAGAATATTAGCTAATTATAATATATTCAGGAGCATTAGCAGAAAAATTCTGTCTTTCACAGATATAAGTGAATTATGCTGTGTCAAATGAATTTTTGTCCAGGTGCACAGAACATTTCAGACAATTTCTGAACTTCTTCCCAATCTAGTTGGCTATGGATTCAGTGTTAATGATTCACACAGTAAATAGTGATGTTCAGAGTGATCATTAAGTTCCATTGTCTGTTGCTCCTCTAGACAGTTATTTACCTTCATTTACAATAAGCAATTTTCCATCAAGAAGAGCTCTCTTAATTTGATTGGCTGTGTCAGGCTACTTTTCTGTGATATTTCTTTTTTGGCAACAGTTTTTCCAGCTTGTTCTTTAACTGTCATTTGCCTTCTCCTGTATTTTAAATCTATCATGCTTCATGACAGACAGACTTGTAATTTGGACTCTAATCATTTCTGATTCTCATGTTTTGACAGACACAGACTTGTCTTTCTGCACCTCCTTCCACACTTTCTCTCTTTATTCTGCATTTGCTTGTGGCACACAATACTCTCTGTTTAACCCTTTCCTTTTCCATCTTCCACTTTATACAGCACATATACTACAGGCAGATACGCTTTAAATTATGGATGTGTTCAAGAGACTTCCAGAAATTACTCTGTTGAACTAAAAATGATGATGTTTGAAACTATGTACAGACATATTTATTTTATGCTCTAAGATTCCACCTGACTCAGTTTGGAAGGGCTCTAAATAAAGATGATTTAGTTGACTAAAGCTCTTTTCTATTTTTTAAAATCTTGATTATTTTAATACCAAATTCAATTTCTGATGAAGTCCCTTCTGCCTTTGTAAATATTCTTAAGATCAAAATATCCTTACCTTGAGAACAGAAGGATTCAAGTTAGAATCCCATTGTTTAGTTGCACCTACAAATAGCAGGACCACACTTAGCTGCACTGGTGCTATAAGGCTGTCTGCTGGGGAAGTGAGCTTTCCCTTCCTTCCCACTGAGAAACCACATGAGGACTGCTGCTCCTGCTTCCAGGAAAAATCCCCTACTGTAGCATCAGTTGTGCTGCTTTCAAAAGGTGAGAAGATGCTTCTTCTTGAATTCAAAGGCACTCCGTTCTGCTCAAAGTCATGACTGTGTGACACAACTGTGACTTTGTGGAAGTCGTCCCATTGGCAGCTTGTCCCTGGAATGGTGCCTGCCTATTGCATCTCTCCAAGGCAGAGGTGAAGATTTCCTGAGCATCCTGTCCTCATCCCTCTTATAGGACAGTCCACATAAAGTGATTTCTAAAATGACATACATGTAGTCGACTCATGTCTTCAGTATTTTCTTCACCTATTTTTGTTTCAATATATATTTTAAAAGTGCATATGTAAGAACAGATACACACAGACACACAACTGCCCTGAGACAGGATACTGGGAAAAATGTTGTTAAACATCTTCTTTATAGAGCTGGATGATGAGACAGAGCTTATAATTTGTAGATTATATAAAACTGGGAGGAATGCATGATATATCCAAAAGGGTGGGCTGCCATCAGGCAGCAGTGTCAGGCTTGAGAAACATGCTGACAGGAAACTCAGTGAGTTCCACAAAGGGAAATGCAAAGAACTCCATGCCCCATGTTAGACTAGGGGCTGTCTAGCTGGAAAGGAGGTTTGCAAAGAAGGTCCTTGAGGTTCTGGTGGACAAGATGAGCCAACTATGTACTCTTGGAGCACTCTGGGCTGCCAATAGCACTGTGAAATGAATGAGGAGAGCAAGTTAAGGCAGGTAATCTTCCCCCCTGCTCCACATTGGTGAGACACTTCTGGACTACTGCAGTTCTGGGCCCCCGATGGCAAGACACACATGGACTTATTTGAGACAGCATTGCAGCACCACAAGGATGATAAAGGAATGGAGCCTCTGTTATATGAGGAGAGACTGACAGTGCTGGGGCTGTTCAGCCTGGAGAGCATGATGCTCAGGAGGATCTTATCAATGTGTATAAAATGCCTGATGGGAAGATATAAAGACTGAAAATGGACTTCAAGGCTGTTGAAATATAGAAAATTCTATTTAACTCTTTTTCCTATAAGTGGTAACATATTGCAACAGTTTGCTCAGCAAAGTAGTGCAGTCTCTGTCTGGGAGATTGAAGAACCAACCACACACAGCCCTCAGTAACTTGCAGTAGATCAGCTGGTTTCGAGCACGGAGATTGGACAAGGCAACCTTCAGAAGTCTCTTCTGACCTCAACTGTTCTGTGATTCTGACTTGTACTTCCATCTCACTTTACCACATCTATGTTAAGGACTGATTTTTACAAACAAAATTTGGCAATCTCTGCAAAGCTTCTTCACATGTACACAGTTTAGTGATGTGAAAAATGCTTTTGCAGCATCAGGGTTTGACATTGGAGTGACAGAAATCTTTCTTGCTTTTTCATCTGTACAACTAAACTAGCATGAAGATGTTCTCTTGTGCCTGAAAATTTGAAAGAAAATATTCTGGAGAGACACTGTCTAAGCTATAGAGACTGCCTGAAATTGTTCCCTTTTGTCTCAAGGATTGTCATCCTTTTGCATTATAATTTTGAAGTTGAGTTTAGAAATCAGCACTGTAGAGTACTTGGTGTGCAAGGAAGACAAGGTTGAGCACAAATAATATAGGAGTAAAAAACCCACAAAATTATTGGGCTGGAACACTCTTTTCAGAAGGAAAGTGAACCAGTAGAAATAATTTCATTATATCTTCATGAGGCACATTAACAAAACTGAAAAGTGCAGTACATCAGAACTACAGTGGCCTGTTTGGCATGGAATTTCAAGGGAAAAGAGATGACAGCAGACGATACAGCAGGGAATGTACAATTTGCCAAAACATTTTGAAGACGGAAAAAAGGAAAACTACTGAGATGTCACTGCTTTCATGGGTGAGGAATTCTTATCCTTAATCACCTTCAGGGTCTGTAGATAGTATTGTCCATTTCAAGGTTATCTTTCTATACTATTCATTGTTAGCAGCAAGCCAAATGTTAGCAAGAAGAGGAGCATTTTTTCCTTTCCATTTCAGTAAATGCTTCTATGGCTGTATAAATCAAATATGACATACTTGATGACAATGCATGTATGTACATCCAGTGCCATCATCTCTAGACATTTTGCAGATAAAATCTAAAGCAATAGAATATTTAGTAGATTCTCAATATTATGGTGGAAGTGTTGGAATAATGCCCAACACCCAGGTCTGGATGGATATCTTGTCTGCCTCCTGGCCCTGAAGAATTCAAAGCAATTCTGTTGAAGGTGACACATGGAGTGTTTTGTCCTGAGCCACCAAACCCCAGGTGGTAACATGACATATACCTGTAGCACATCCCAGATGTCTCTAGAGGAAATCCAGTATTTTTATTTCTTTCTGTGAACAAGATTTTCTTTGATAAAAATAAGTTTTTTCTGTTTTCAATTTCTGTTTTTTATTAGCTGTTAGAAATTTAGGGGTACTCAGGAGTATTTTTAACCTACAGATTATCTGTAGAAAGCTCTGCAGGTTATTTAGATGGGAGAGTATAATGAGGGGAAGCTGGCTGCAACATTCCTTTTCTTTCTGTAGCTAGTCTGTTTTTTACAGGAACTTCAGATCTAGATGAGGATTATGGGCAGTGAATTTCTTTTTTTCTTAGTAACCCATGGATCTGCAGAGCTGAAATGGAAAAATTGCTCAGCCTCTGAACTCAGTGTTTCCTCACTGTCTCTGCCCTGATTTTGGCTATTTTGTCTGAGGGCATGGGGAGTTTCTTATTTCCAAGGCAGAATATGAGATGGAAGCAGGTTGTTTGAGTGTCAGCCAAACTATCAGAGGCATAAAAAATATAGTGATCACATTTAGTGAAGCACAATTCTGATGGAAATAGAGCAGGTATCTTCTCAGGCTTTCCCTTTGCTTGCTCTCACACTGGGTTTGTGTGAAAGTTTTGTGTATGTGTGTACTCACAAACATTAGATACAAGCACTTTGAGGCTAATTGTCCCTGACAGTCTAAAATAATGCCTCTAGAATAACTCCAACAATTAAATTTCTGTCGGTGGAAAGTCAGGCAAGTCTTTGATTCCTTGATCTCAGTACAAACTACAGGAATTCAAAGGATATAATCCTCACAAATGCTGCCTCCAGCTATGATAATCTTCATAAAGCCTGGGGTAAAGAGCATTGGCTGAAGGAAGATTTTGGAGAAGTCTCCCTAAGGCAAGTGTGACATTACACAAATGCCTCAGTTGAAGAAGTAGCAGCTATGTGTATTTTTTCACTTCTGTAAAAAGCTAGATTAACAATAAATTATTTTCTACTTTCATCCAGCTCATGTTACATTAAATAAAGCAAGTTTTTAATTTTGTTCTTCCTTGTTTTGTGATTTGGTTTAAAAGAAATGCAATTTCAGAGAAAGTCTTTGTGTTCTCTTTCTACCTAAGGAAATGTAACAATAGATGCCATAAAATTACTATAATTAAATAATGAGCCATTGGAAAAGTATGGGACAGTAAGAAGAATAGTTCCTGGCATTTTCTTGAGGAAAAGCAGCATTTTGTCTTGGCCTTTCAGAGCTTCAGATTCTTTTTCAACTGCTCCTCTTTCTTTTTTTCTTTTTTTCTTTTTTCCTTTTTTTTTTTTTTTTTTACTCAGTGCAACAATCTGAGACCAGCTGCCAAGCACACACAATGTATAAAATCTATTCTGGGGAATGTGCTGTTGTAGTTACTCGCTTTACTGGTCATTCTTTTTTTTAGTGTTTTGCACGCTGTATTTTAAACAACATCTGCCTTACCCAAGAACATAATTCGGAAACCATGTAACAACCTTTGTAGCAGTTGGCCCCGCTCCCGGTTTGAGTTCCTCAAAAGCCTTGGCTATGGGCCGCAGATGAAAGGAAAGCAAAAGAAACAAGATGGTTTGAAAAGTGGTCAACCCTCAGTTGTGGCAGCTTAACAAAGGCACTTACTCCTCCAGATCTGCTCCCTGTCGGTGTTCCCTTTAATACCTGGTGGCTTATGTGACTAACCAATTTTTTTATTCCATGATACTCCTGTGAGCTTGGTGGAACAAGTGCTGATCCTAGAACTAGATTGTATTTTAGTTTTTTAAGATTTATTTTCAAAGTGGTAATTGGTAGCACCATGGAAAGCCCTCTGAAATAGCTGGACTGATCTCCACAGTTTAGCTGGCACACCTGGCCTCCGTGACATCTTTTGGAAAAGAACCTGGAGGTGCTGGTCAACAGC
>VZRX01013823.1:0-49605 GCA_013398075.1 Notiomystis cincta
TCTCTTCCAACTCAAACCATCCAGGGAATCTGCGACTTCCTGAGGAAAGAAAGGTTTCAGCACAAGGAGTCTGGGTGCCTCTCCTGGGACAGAATTTGGGCTCTTTGATATTTCTGCTCCTGGTTCTGCTGGTTTAATCTGGCTGTGATTTTCCATCCTGCCCAGCAGGCAAAAGGGGAAAAGCTGGAGAGTAAAAACTGACCAACTTTAGTTTTGCCTCCATGCCTGTGTTATAAAAACAGCAAAGTGTGCAGGGAATGTACTGCTAAAATTGTCTCCTTTGTTACAATATTTTTCCTCCATAAATTGTTCTAAGATTAATTTAAATAATATACTCTAAAACCACAGAATTGGACACACTTTATTTTTAATACTCTGTTATAAATACACTCAGATGCACTTTGAAAGTTGCAAATAAAATATCCTTTCATTTGTGCTTAAAGTCTTAAACTGAATTAAAGCATCAACTTTAATTAACTAAAAAATAACTTCTCTCTCTCCCTGCCCAATCTGTTTGGGGTGGGCAAAACTGATCCTGCCTAATCTGCTCACTCAATATCAGTTCTATCTCTGGAGGAAAAAACAAGGTGTGTGTGCACTAAAAAGTACTGCAGACAAGCAGAGAGAAATGTTCCTTAAAATATTTTAAGTGTTCTTTAGAGCTAAGATTTGAAACAGAGCAAAGGGAAGAGTTCAGGCAAAACCTGGTTGTAATTCCTGGGGTTTGTGAATGGGATTTGCTGGGGAGGGCAGCAGCCTGAGTGATCCTGAGCTGTACATTTTTGCACACATTCTGCAGATCCTTATCCCCAAAATACATTTGAAAACGTGTGGATGTGGCCCTTGGGGACAAGGGTCAGGGCTGGCCTTGGCAGTGCTGGGAACACGAGGATTTTGAGGACTTTTCCAACCTTAAGGACGCTGTGATTCCGTGGTTCCATTATCTCCAAGTGTGAAAAACACATCATGGATGAATAAAACTTTATTAAAAACGGCCTCAGGCAGCAGTGCAAGGTTCACTGGGTGGCTTAATCCTGCTTCTTCCAGAGAGCAGCAGGCTTGGAGAGCAGGTGAGCCTGGGACAGCCTGAGCAGTGCATGGCTCTGCCTCTCCCCTGCAGGGCTTGTGTTCTCCACCTGCCTCAGGCTGCTTCATCTGCAGAAAACAATTCATGGAAACATTGCAGGGACCCTCAGTGCTGCCATTGCTGGCCAGGCTTCAGGAGGAACTCGTGGCTGAGGGCTGTGAGGATTGCTTGGAGCCCCTTCATGATCACCCTAAATCACCCAGGAGTATTAAAAACCTTACTATTCATTAAAATTTCTCCCCACATCCCCTTAAAAGCATTGCAGGTCCCTCCACTGACCCCGCTGTTGGAACTCTGACCAGGAGCCAGCCCTGGTGACCTCCCCTGATGGTCAGGAATGGAGCAGGGATGCTGCAAGAGGATTCCTGGTCTGCCACAGGCAAGGTGCCTTCAGCCTGCAGTTCCAGTGTTCCTCACTTGTCTAAATTCAGTTTTTCCTGTCACTCAGAGACCATTCCAGTGGTCACATTAAGGACCTTGAACACTTCCAGGGATGGGGCAGCCACAGCTTCTCTGGGAAAACACCTCTAGCTGAGAGAAGTGTGAACTCAGCAGTCAGGAACAGCACCAAACCCAAATATTCTTGGTAAAGGACAGACTTTACGAATTCAAATGCCATAAGAAACTAAACTGACAGCCCCTGCCAGGTGTTGGGGAACATCCTTGCAAGGGTTCCTTGCTCACCACACACTTGGAAGCTGAGGGATGGGGCTCTGCATGTCCAAGACATGGATAATCCCTTGATCTCTGGAGATGTAGGACTGAAAAGCATCTCTGCTCTCTTTTTCTCCTTTTTAGCTCCCATCTTTGGTACAGTTACAGAACCAAATGCAATAAAAGGGTGCAAGAAGGACATAAAAGGGACATAAAATGGCAACTTTGTTCCCTCATGGCAGAAAGTGCTGCCTATTCAGACCTGCCCTGTCTTCTCCTCTAGGACATGTCAGCCTCAGAGAGGAGCTCTTCCCAGAGGTGGGAAATAGAACAGAAACCTCAGAAAGAGGAGATTTTAATGGTTTTGAACACATTGTTTAAGTTCTTTCATTGTTTTAAACTCACTATATTAAAAAGAGATTAAAAAGAAAAAAACAAAATATTCTGATGGAATTTCTTCTGTTCTTAAGGATTAACAGCGAATTAAAAAAAAAAAAAAAGAAAGCAAACCCAAAGAAACAAAAACCCCTAAACAAACAAAAAAAATCAAGCTGCTCTTAATTGCTGCTTTATGTCCAAGCCATAATGAAGGCCAGGAAGGGCATCAGGAAGGGGGGAGGCAGCTCAGGAGCAGCGTGGGGCCACAGCCTCCTTCCCTCTTCGTGCCCCACCCTGCCCCAGCCCGAGGTGTGTGCTGTGATCTCAGGTTTGGAGCAATGAAAGAGAAAAAGCCCTTTTTTTCCAAACAGCTCTGCAGCACTCAGGGATTGCTGATACCAAGATCCAACTCAAAACCTCCACCACATCCCCCCTTCACCCAGGCAGCATTTCATTAATTTAGAAAGCACGAGCTCATTAAGCAATTCCATTCCAAAGTTTCTGGAGTTGAAAAGCTGGGGAATTTCCCCAGGTCCTCAAAACCTTTGGTCAAAAAAAGCCAAGTTACTCCCTATTCCTCTTTAAACAAATAAGGTTAGCAACCCTTTTGCCATTCACAATTCAACATTCACACTAAATTAATTTTTCCAAAAGTAATTCAAATAAAAGCTTTGCTGCTGCTACCCTTTTCAGAGCTGCAAGATTGAATAAGGCATCTGAATAAAATTGTGTATTACAGCCTTCTTTAATATTTAAGCATGACATTCATTGATTTGTTTCTTGTTTTCTGCAAACCTTGACAACATGATAAAATAAATCATAAGAAGAAAATATAGTGGTAACATCTTTTATGGACTTCACATAGTCATCAATCTCAAGCTGTGAGTGAATTATCAGTGCAGCAAAAAGATCTATGTTTTAAGAGCTCCAATAGCACACTAGCTAGAGGTTTTTCACAAGCAAACTCAAGGCGAGTGACTGATAAGCATCATTATTGTTTTCTGAGAGTCTGGTTTATAGTGTGTTGTGGAGGTGTTGGCATATATGTTTCAGAAGGAAAGGTTTGATCAATTCTAAGTAGACATCTACTAACATATAAAAAATATAACAAGGGTTCCTGCTGAGCAGTATTAAAGTACCTATTGCACCATGTCAGCATGACAGGCCCCATGTTGTGTTTTTGATTATATTTAATATAGAATTAACCTTTCTTAATGGAACATATTGTGCATGCAACGGGAGTGAAAAATATTTATTTTGACCAAAACAAATATCATCCTTATTTAGGTTTTAAGGAATACTTCTTTATTTTCAATTTATAAAACTTCTCATCATAAAATTGTTGCAGCCCTGAACTGACAGCAAGGAATAAAAGGGTTTGTTGTTTTTTTTTTTTCCCTGTGGCTTGTGAGCCATAAAGAGAGGAAGCTGCTGAGGGCATCAGGAGCAGCTGGGAAAAACATCTGTGGGGCAGAAAATGGATAAGGGAGGATTGTGGGCACCACCAGCACCTTGTCCACTGGCAATTCCATGAAATGCAAGGAGACACCCCGTTGGAATCTCCAGAGGATGCCAACACTCTCCACGCTGGAGGTTTCAGTGGGGAGGCACATCCCCAAAACCAGGGTCCTTCTGTGTGGAAAACAACAGAACTGAGGGGATGGTCTGGAGCAATCAAAGGCTGGGAAGAGAAATGAGGAGCTAGGAATTAATTCAATGGGATAAAGCAGCTCCCTTGCAGGAGCTGGCACTGCTGCAGAATGAGGTTATGCAAAGGTATCATCGTTTTGCTGTGAAAAATGCCACTCCCCAAAGTAACTCTTTCACCAGGCTCCCAAATGTTTTATATCTGCTAAATGGGCTAATGAAAGCTTTAGGTTTAGAAAGCAGTAGCCTAGGGATTGTAAGAGTAAATATTAAGATGTTTTCTGACAAGCTGAATATATGTGGTTTCCCACAAAATCCCACAGTGCTTTGCACTCCATAAATATCACTCCTCTTCCCTCACAACTTTTGCTCCATGAAATACGACGCCGCCGTCCACTAAAACATAGCTGCACTTTCCTCGGGTTCGAGCCTCCGTGCACGTTTATTTACACAGGGTGAGCACCATTCATCACCCTCGTAATTAATTAATGCAGGCAATCAGGAGAGGGGGAGGATTCCCTTCACCATCCCACGCCAAACAGGACGCTGGACTCTCCATGGGAATCTCCTCAGTTGACAGAAAACCCAACTTTTAGAGACCTTTGGACTTTCACGTTGATCAGAGCTCGCCAGGTTCACGGGCCAAGCCTCCAAATGAATTTATGGGCTGATAGAATTGGTGGCCTGGTGGATTTGGTCAGGCAGGGATGCTCTGAGTTATTGATATTCCAGGGTGAAATTCCTGTCATTTTATGCCCAGCCCTTCAGGCTGTGGCTGGGGGGAGCTGTGGCCTGGAAGAGGAGACACGATGACTTTCTCAATGCCAATAAAGAGCTCCAAAAAGAGGTAAATATTATTTATATCCATTTTCTCCTTCTCTTAAGGAAGCTGCCTGAAAGTTAAGCTTGAAGCAGTGCCCTGGCTCGGTGTCCTCAGGTTATGAGAGCAAGGCCTGCTCAGTAGCAAAATTCAGAATCTAAAATGACGTCCAAGCTCTGCAAAACGCTTAACTTGGTAAGTGGGGAGATTTTCTTGTAAATTCAATTTTTCTTGTAATTCAATACCACACCAGAGGTCTCACTTGATGGAAAAGAGGCTCTGTGCTCCTGGAGTGTTTTACAAATATGTAAATATTATACCTAAGCTGCCCCTGTTAATTAAATATGGCACTTTACACAAGCATATTGTTTCCAGTCTCAATGTTCTGGCTTAAATCCATCATCAGTAATTACGTTCTGTCCTTTTAAATTCTTTCCTGGCTTAATTAGCTAAATTATCCTACTTCACTTCCTGTCCCAAACTTCCAGGCAGTGCTGGTGACCCGTCTCCGTGGCTCCTGGGCTGGGTGCCCTCGTAGGAGTGGTGGCATCATCACTCATCCTTGGGGAGGTTGGAATTCCACAGGGATGCTGTGGCTCCTGAGTGCTGCCACTGGGCTATCACACTTTACTCAACACATAACCACAGGATGGATCTATATATGTTTTACTTACATTTTTCAAAGCGTTTTTATATCATCTCTGCTTCCCCCAAATGTTTTTAATTCATAATAAATGTAATTCCTAGCGTTAAAGCTGGAAAGTGCTCTGCTCTCAGCTCTCCTCATACTTGTTTAGATGAAGGAACTAAGCAAAAAAAAAAATCACCCAAACCATCAGACTATGCAAAATAAATCAGAAATTAATGCCTGTTAAAGCCAAAAATACTGAACCAAAAGAGCACATTGGACAGTACAGAAAATCCAGGACTGCTAACGAGAACTCCACATTTTTAACTTCCAGTTATTTGGATATTAAATTAATGGCTCCAGGTTTTAGGAACATGGAACAGCACCACAGATGAGAGAAACTCTGTTCATCTCCGAGAGGAGTTCTACGATTAATAAAGATAAAACAGGCACAAGGTAGGAAGGGAGGGAGCTGCAGTTTAATATACTTATCCTATGAATATTTCTATAAAATCTCTTCAAGTTTTTTAGTGAAACAAAGTCCTGAATAGAAATGGAATATTTATTTTCAATACCAGCTTTTAGCTACCAAGATTCCATTAAAATTATGCCGGAGAAAAAAAAAATTAAAGATATGTATCTTGCTAATAAAAATGCACTTTGGTGATAGATGTTGGGGAAGCAGAACCTCCTGTAAATTAGGTCACTTCTCCAGTAAACCATCTCCTGAACTCCTTTGTGGGAATTATGTAGGAAACAGGTTTTCTTTTCAAATCTTAATATAAAACTTGGAGAAGGAACAAGTCTTCTACCTTATTCACATTCATAAAAAAATCATAATGTAGCATCAATATTCACTTAATAAAGAGACCATTTACACTGCTGGGCTGCTGTTCTTTTGTTTGCCAGGGTGGATTTTTTTTAATCATATGGAAGAGTCGGTGCAGCAACATCTGTGACTTGTCAGTCATTTAATTAACCAAAGAAAAGCTAGCTATTCATTTTATTTCTGTATATGTTAATGCTAAAAACTAATAGAAAACAGCTAGTAAATTGTCCTCTGCATATATTGGACACAGCAACAATTACTCTGGCAGAGAAGATATAATAAAAGAGGAAATTTTAATAGTATTCTTATTCTATTTATTCTCAGGGGCTTCTGTTTCAAGGTACTGTAGAAATTAACAATTATTTCTTTTCATTGTTTTTGATGATCTTTTTCTATTATGGCCCTATCCGACTTAAAAGAAAATATAATTTGAACTTTTCTTTTTTGTATTAAATTTTCTCTGGCACCTGGAGATTTCCTTTCTGGTTGGTAACGGGGAGGTCCTGAGAAGGTTCAGAAAAATAAGCAGCAAGTGTTTCTTTCAGACAGCTGGTTAAGGCATGTCAGTTATTGGGACAATCAAGATAACTCAGCTTAAACCCAGAACTTTCACATAATAAAATAATTTGCTTTTCCAGCCTTCATTTTATTGACAAATATGTCTTTCCCATATTTTTGGAATGTCTGTCATATGATATGTCTAAATACTTGCTATTGCTCTGCTATATAAAGCAATTAACTGACTTTATACAGCAAATTGTCAGAGGATTTCCCCAGAAAGCTTGGGGAAATCTAACCTGCAGAACTATTCTCCAATTTATTGACATGCTACGATGGTGAAAAAAGTAGGACATCAATAAACAGCTTTAGCTGGAAAACTGGAATCTGATTATAAGTATTGGGAGCTGGAGACCAGAGCCTCAATTAAAATACATGGCATGGCTTTAGTTTAAAGCAGAGAGGTGCCAGATTTTAATGGGGAAAAGCAAGGCTTGGTGAAGGCTGGGAATGCAGCAAGGTGGAGTTTGACATCCAGAGTTCCCCATGGGTCTGTTTGAACTGGATCCAGGTTCAGCTCCTCATCCCAGACCACTCCTCTGCCTCTGGGAAGCTTCAGCAGGGGAAGAATCTTTGGGATTTCGTGCAGGAAATGATCTTGTTTTCCTTTTGAGGGCAGAGAGGTGGTGCAAGAGGAAAGTTGGAGCACGGGTTGAAGTAAAAGAGCCCAGGACTGGCCCTGGAGGGATTCCCCATCCACAAGGAAAGTCCTTCTACTTCCTGCAGAATCCAAATCCCCTAAAACAGCAAGTTTGGAAATCTGGGGTTGAGAAAAGCAATTAAACCATTACCATCAGGGTTTATGCAGTAAGTATTGAACAGGACTGAAACACTGGCATAAGAAAATGAGTTAAATAGTCCAGGAAGTCCTGGATCACTCACAGGACTCAACAAAATAGCCTGAAATCCTCGTAATTTCAGAATCACAGAATTATTAAGGTTGGAAAAGACCTCCAAGCTCATCAAGTCCAACCTCTGATTGAGTAGTATCAAAACCACAGTAACAGACTAAAAGTAAACCACAGGTTTTACAGGATCAACCAGGGAAAAAAGAAAAGGAGGGAAGAATTCCAGGGAAAACAAAATAGATCTGTGATTTTCTGAAATACAGTGAAGGAAAATTTCCTACCTGAATTTTACCTTCACTATTTTTACTAAAGACCTTGTGCTGTGCCACTGGGGGTAGCTCACCTCCAGTGCGGTGAGGACAAGGAAGGGCTGCTGAGACTGGCTGGAAATAATTGCTTTGTTAACAAATTATCTGTCTAAACACAGTTCTTACACCTGTGTAACTTGGGTTTTTCAACACCTTTTCCTGCTCTTTTATCACCACTGGTGGTTACACTCATTTGGAGCTTGGTTTTATCTGTGACCTCCTTTTAGGGTTGGTTTTACACTCGTTTGGCACAGAAGGAGCGATGGGGGCTTGATCTTGGCATAGCACAGAAAATAGGGGAAAAAACTCCAAAATGAGCTGCAGCCCTTCCTTTGGAAGCATTCCCCTTTGACAAAATGCATTTGTATGTGTCAGGAGCCTGGTGCCACCTTCACTGGATTGTTAATATTCTGGTTATCATGCAAGAAGTCATTGATGAACAAGTTTAAGCAGTGTGCAAACAACGTCACCTGCTGGGAAGTGTTAAGGTACCCATCATACCATGTCAACTTGACAGGCCTCATGTTGTGTTTCTGATTATATTTAGTCATATAAAATTAACTTTTCCTAATGTAACGGGTTGGGGAGGCAACGTGGACAGCGCAAGAGTTATTTAGGCTAAAACCTATTTGTATTCAGATTTACTAATGAGAAGCACAATATGAGCAAAATCCCCGACTCGTTGAATGCATTTATTGAGTGACAGGGCTGGAGTGCCTCGAGCCTTAATCCGTGGAAGAGGTGATAAAGCAGGAGGGTTTTTTGATATTCCCGTTGTCCAGCAGTGCCAGCTCTGGACCCCACACAGCTCCTGCCCATCCACGGCAAGGCTGAAGCTGTCTCCAACTTGTGTGGTGCTGTGCTCACTCCCATGTGGGAATTTTAGAGTTATTTAGAGCAGTTTTTAGGAAATTACAATGGTTGCTGGCTTCCAGTCCTTTTTTCCTTTTTTCTCTTTATTTTCCCCTCATTTCTTTTAATTTCTCGTATCATCTCCTCTCCCTTCTCTTTTCCCTTTCCATTCCATTCCATTCTTTCCCTTTCCATTCCATTCCATTCTTTTCCTTTCCATTCCATTCCATTCATTCCATTCCATTCCATTCCATTCCATTCCATTCCATTCCATTCCATTCCATTTCCCCTTTTTAAAAATTTTGATGACAATATTTTCATTTTTTTCAGGCCAGCCATACTATCCATATATTCCTTGGACAGTCTTACTGCCACAGATAATATCCCTGTGACACAGGCCAAAGGAAAATCCTGAGCTGAGGAGCTGAGAACACATTCTCTTTCCCAGAATGTCCTGGCTAAACCAGTCTGAGGGTCACCAAAGTGCTTTGATAAAGATAAAAGGCAAAAAATGTCCAATTTCTCCACCAACCTGCAAAACCTCTCAGCACTCACAGGCAGCAGCTTTGGTTCCCTTTGGTTCTTTGCCATCGCAAATTCAAGGTTCAGTGACCCATTCCTACCCACTGGCTGCTGGGCAAAGGATCAGGATTTATTAATTATTATAAAAGCCAGGGAGGGGGCCTTCCTAATTAAAGACTCCAAGTGTGACTCCTCATTTCCCACTGCTTGCCAGCTTGCTGTACCTGGGTCTGCTCAGATGACACTCAATCCTCGGCTTGGAACCGGATTCTTAGGAGAAATTAAGGGAGGGAAACGCAATAAAAAATCTTCAACTGCTTGTGCAGAAAGAGGGAAGGTGAAAAAGAGTGTAATTGTTCAATTCAATAAAGGGGGAGACACAAAAATGCCTTTTTTATTAATGTTGTTGAGGCTTAAAGGCTGAAATTTGGCATGGAACGGCTCTGGAGCCTCATATGAGAGGAAACCAAATGACTGATTTATGGGCACTTGGAAATTGCTTCCCACTCTGGCTCATTAATGGCTAAATTGGGCTTAGTCCTCATCCAGCAACACTCCATTGGCCTGGGATGCTCTGGCCATGAGGCCCCTCCGAATTTCCAGCACTGGTCAAGGCTGCATCAAACTCATCATTATTACAAACCCTAAACTATTTAAATACATTAAAGGAATATTATTAATCTGAAATGCAGGCAGCCTATATGAGCTTAGGAGATGATGAGGGGCTGGAGCAGCGTTTTTCTTTATGGCCAAGACCTTCAGCAACAACAATTTTCTGAGAAAAAGAATCCTTTTGTAAGATAAAGAACTATCTTTGGGAGAAAAAATTTTATTTCTCCTTATCCTTGCATTGCAGTGACAGCAAAAAGGCAGGTTTTTGTCACTTGAAATGATTTTGCAATGAAGTAAATCCCTGATTTACAAAAGTTTAGGACATCACTGGGAATAAAAGGTACTGCTGCTTAATTAAAATGTACTTGATGGGTGGAAATCAGCATTCAAAGCACCGAGAAGTTACAGCAGCAGCCACAAACGAGTTTGTGTTTTGTGTTGCAATTTACTGCCAGCAGCTCTGCCTTCCCTGGGCCTTGGGATGTTCCAGGGAATGGGCTGGAAGCTCAATCCATGCCTAATGTGCTTAACTCGGGGAGGCAAGGCAAGGAGCACCCAGTGCCTGCTCCAGCCAGTGCCCCCCTGCACCGACTGCCAGGGAGCAGGGGACACAAATCACTGATTTTAATGGATAACGGGACTAATTTAGTCTGGATAGAGGAATATCTGGGGAAAGGGAAAAGGGAAAAGGGAAAAGGGAAAAGGGAAAAGGGAAAAGGGAAAAGGGAAAGGATCTAAATCCCTGTTAAAAAATATCAAGAGAAAGCAGTAAGAGCCCTGTGAGCAGTCAGAACTGCGGAGCTTGTGGCTTCTCCAGAAAGTTGGATTAGTGCTCTTTCCCCTTCCCTGCAGTTACTTGGGTGCTCCAAGCGTGGACCCCACCACGTCAGAATGCTGATCAGGCTGGTGTAGTTTTTGCAATGTTACAAGTAATGCATTAAAGAAAACCTGATAAGTACTCAAAAAAAATTACAAAATGGATTTTCAAAGTTTTTAATCGGTGAAACGGTCACTCTGCAAAGTTTCCTATTTCTAGACATGAAAACAGAATTATAAAATTAGAGTGTTCTGGGTAATTTTGGGATGAGTGTATTGGAAGAGCAGAGATCTTTACGCTCTCTCCCAGCTGCTCAGGAGCCAGGCCGTGGCTTTGCTGCCATCCTGGTTCCAGTCCTGAGGAAAGAGAGGAAGATGTGACTCAGATTCACGGGTGAGTACAAACTCACACCCTGCACTACTGTCCTTAAGGAAGTGACCCACTGGTGGGATTTGGGACAGAACAGATGGATGAGGAAAGGCATTCAGGGCTGCAGGATAACAGTGAGCACATGCAGGAGAGGCTTGGCTTCTGCAGCCTCATGTCAGAGCAAGAATCCTCAAAGAACGGGGCAATTTAGCAAGTCAAATAATTATTTTTGTAAAAAAAACCTTTCACCTGGGAAGGCAGTGAGGGGGAACCGTCTGCAATCAGCTTCCCCTCACCTTTGTCTGGTGGAAGCAGAGGAAATCCTGCAGTGATATTACCTGTGCTAATGTGAACAGAGCTCAATCCACAGGAGAATAGGTGAGCAAATGTGGGTGCACACAAGTGTAAGCCCCAATTCAAGAATGTGTCCCTGGTTGCCTGGAGGGAAAAAAAACCACTCCTGGCAAGTGGAGAATGCATTATCTCCATAATATAGCTGGGAGATACCGGAGGAAATTTCAGCATCAAATATTTGTACACGGGTCCAATTTATTAAAAGCAAATATTGACCGTTCGGTCCTTAAATATTTTAAATAATTTATTCTAAATATTTTGATACCGGAGTAAATTAATGCTAAAGCATTTCTTTGTTTGTGCCAAATCAGTGCTTCCCAGTAGGAAGTTAGTCCATCCTTGCAAGCAAGCTTTCACTCTCAGTAGGCAGTCCATTTCTG
This sequence comes from Notiomystis cincta, assembly GCA_013398075.1. Lineage (NCBI taxonomy): Eukaryota > Metazoa > Chordata > Aves > Passeriformes > Notiomystidae > Notiomystis > Notiomystis cincta. The sequence goes on from VZRX01013823.1 coordinate 11,664, forward strand.
TAGAGTGCCATTAACTTAATTTCAAAAAGAACCAGTAAAGGTATATGGAGCAGGCAGTAATAGCATGGAAAATATCCAAAATTACTAGACCCCAGCAACAGAACTTCGATGCCATTTTCATGCACTAATAATTTGTAGTTTACATATTGAAGGTAACTATAAACTGACTACTTCCTTGGTTAAGTCTTGCAGGTAATTGCAAATATGTCGTTAGTGCTGTACCTTTCCCCATCTGAGAGCAGCATCTCCAGGAAAAACAACACAAAACACTTGGTTCACTTTATTATCCAGAAGTGTTCTGGAGTTTCTTTGTCATCAACAATAGTAAATTTACTTGTGATCAAACTATAAAAGTGTGGTAATATTTAAACTAGATTTCATAAGCAGAAATTGTAACAATTTGGATACTCTTGGCTATCATTTAAGTCAAATCTTGTCTTAATAATGCAGATTTGATGAATGTGAAGTACACACATGGAAAATGATATGTTCCAAATCAGAAAAATCTTTGGAACTCCCCTTTATTTTGGCTGAGAAATTTAATGTGTGGAAAGAACAGTATCAACAACATTGTTTACTCTTGGGTGTAATCCAAAATAATTTGTATGAGAAGTGGGACACAGACTTTCCTGTTCCTTCAAAGATTTTCATGAAGAATTCTGTATTTCTACATTTCTGCTGCCCCAAGAGCTACTGGTTGGAGGGTTTTCATATGCAAAGGAGTTGCAGCAAGGAGGCTGGATTTAAAGAGATGGAGCAAGGTGGTTTTTCATTACTCCAAGGTTACCAATATCGCAAATTCCAAACCTCTGGCACTGTTCAATCTGCTCATGGTGATGGACTTTTGGACCGTGTACCCAAAAGTTTTGCTTCAGTTAAGACATGGGACACAGAGGTGCCTTGTAAGGTGAAGGGATACTCTTCCCATCTGGTTAAATCCAAAGGCAAACTCCTGCTGGTTTCACTTCTCTCTGTAGCAAGATCTCCTTTTGGAGCTTTCTTAGAAGGATGAGTAACAGAAAATTATGGGAAAGGCTTCCAGCCACTCACATACCTCATTCATGCCAATCAGCCAGTGCTTTCCTGCTCACAAACCTACATCTTACAATTTGACTCATAATTTAAGAATTTTCAGTAATTGAGTCTGTGCTGTTCTTTAAACTTTGCTGTCTATGTCCTGTCAGACATTTATGGGCCCTGGAATCACTTTGGTTTCAAATAATTTGAAATGTTTGTTGTAAAAAAATGATTAGTGCCTCCTCTAAGGGAAAACAGAATGTTTTCTGATAGATAAAATCACAGATCACGATCAGCAGCACGTCAAGGCCAGAGATTAAATGACTCAATTATTCATCTTTTGGACAAACCAAAAAAACCTGCCCTGGGATGGGGCAATGCTTGGAATATTTGGAAAGAAAAAGTTAGAAAGAGTGTGAGAGGCTGAGCATTTTCCACCCCTTTCTCTGGAGCCCAGGCTTTGGTGGCCGTGCCAAGTGGAGATCCTGCAGTTGGCGGAGCTGGCAGGAGGTGATGGCAGCGCCAGGCCAGCTCTCTGTGAGGAACATTGCAAACTGCATTTTGGGCCTGACAGCACGAGCCAGCAGAACAAATGAGGGAATGTGATCTGCAAACCACAGGACAGCATTGCTGCCCTCAAAAAAAGACATCCAGTGAGAAGGTTGTTCAGCGAGAAAAGAGGATATTAATAAAAATCTTTTTGCTCTCTGACCGTCCAAGGGGAGTTCACAGCAAAAGGCATTTTTTGACTCTGATTTTAATTAGTAGATAAATTGGCTTACCATAGGCATAAGGTTTATAGCAAGGATCTCAAACTGAGCAACTCCCCCTGTTCACCTTCCCAGTGCCAGGCTGGATGGGACCTGGACCAGCCTGGTCCAGTGGAAGGTGTCCCTGCCCATGGCAGGAGGTTGGAACTGGATGATCTCAAAGGTCCCTTCCAGTCTAAACCATTCTATAATTCTGTGTTATATCAGCCTCTATGACCTCAAGAAATCTGAGCACCAAAAAGAAGTTAAGGCCCTGTTAAAAGTTCAGTTCTTTCCAATCCAGGGCTTTGTGCAGCTGGATGTTGGACATGGACTCAATCCCTCCTCCATGCAGGCAAGGGGAGATGTCCCTGTGTTTTCCTGTGCGTACCCTGAGCCCCTGACCCCACTCCTCCCCAGGGCATGGGAAGGGATGCAGAGACTGAGAACAGGAGCATGGAGTCCTAACCCTCCCATCAGGATGCCCTGTAGGCAGTGGAGGAAATGGAGTAAGGACAAGGAAAATTGGATTTAATAATTGCCACTAATAAAGGGGCAAGCGCAGAGAGCCGGTTCTACGCTGTCGGCAAAATTAATTGCTCAAGGCACATTAACAGTGTATTAGTTAACACATACACAGTGAGTAAATTGTAATTAAGCTAACTAACTAAATAATAAATACGTAGACTTTGTATGACAATCGGTCCTTGTAAAAATCCTTTCCACACCAGTGATAATTATTGACTCGCACAACTTAAAGTGAAAAAATCCAAACTAATGCCCATGTATTTTAATCTTCAAAATGGCTTGGATTGGTATTTTTAATTTTTGTATTGGTAAATGAAAGAATGATGTCACACAGAAGCATTAAGTACTATTAAACAGGCCATAACTAACATTGTGTGCATAAATTATACATAAACTGACACTTTTATGCACTTTGTGAAGAATTGCTTCATGGGTTATGCAATCTTTTCCAAAACAAGTTCCAAGGAATAACATCACCAGTTATGTTTCATAGCTACAAATTGGTAACTGAATTAACATTCATTTATTAAGTTTACATGGAGAACTCCTCTAATTCAAACGCTTGCAGATTATAATTTATTTTTATCCAAGGTATAATTTTTCATCTCTTGTTTTTGCCAAAGTCAATACAACCTCAGCCAAACTCTGTTCCAGTTCTCCATTTGTACCCTCCTGTTCTTGGCTACTTACCTAGATGAGTCTTTTCTAGCCGGGAAGGTAAATAAATGAGCTTGGTTCACCAAAAAAAAAGTCATTTGTAAAATTTTGAATTTCAACTACGGCTCCTGAGTCAATATTGACAGCTTTAGGATCCTACTCCGGCAATTTAATAAAAAAATAGAACAGAGAATCACTTTTGCACATATGGAACTTGAACAACTGATCTGCCAGGAGAGGTTGAATATGGTATTTTTTAATAATCTGTTTTATTTCTGCTATCCCAGTTTAATCTGCAAGTCAAATACATGTGCACTGTGGAGTGGGAAAATATGAAAAGACCTTTTCTCCATGAATAAGCTCCATGAAAGTCCCAAAAACACTTGTCTTCTGGGACACAGCCTGCTGCAACTCTTAAGAAGTTTACAGTAGCAGAGAGGAGATTAGAGGAGACTGGCATCACAATCACACAGAATGTTAATAAACAGGGAGAAGAAAGGGAGGAAGGAAGACATGGATAAAGAGATAGAAGAGCAGTAGAGAGGTTAACAAATGTTCTGATGCACCCTGTGCAAGTGGGAAGACAATTAAGAAAGAAAGAACTAATTATTGCCCAGAGAGGTTGTGGATTCTCCATCCCTGGAAGTGCCCAAGGCCAGGTTGGATGGGGCTTGGATCAGCCTGGGATAGTGGAAGGTGTCCCTGCCCATGGCAGGGGGGGCACTGGATGGGCTTTAAGGTCCCTCCCAACCCAAACCATTCTGGGATTCAATGATTTTACAATTCTCTAAATAATGCAGTAACTAAGGGCCTTGCTAAGGGTCAGATTTAGCTGAGGATTCAACAGTTTAATCTGATAGGGAGTCATTACTGGGAGCAATTTTTGTGGGAACCTTTACATTCCTGGCTCAAAAGGAAATACTCCTGCTAGAAGTCTCCTCATCGAAAGAGGTCCTCACTAAATAGAAGGTGGCACAATAGGAAGTGACACAAATATAAATTTGTCCTTGATAGATGGTTAAAGGCTTCATGGAACCAGTTATAGAAAATAACCTCACATCGAGTTGATTCATTTCAAATTAAATGGAAAGACAAATAAAGTCCCATAAATTCAGTTTTCCTACAGCAAAAGGGGAAATGTGATGAAGTGCCAAGGCATGAAGTTATCTGGACTGCAGAGATCACAGAGCAGGAGGTCACAACCCCTGGCAAGGTGCAGTGATGTAGGGATGCCCCTGAGGCATTTTCCTCATGGACTCTGATGTCCCAGGGTCCTATGAGGTACAGACACAGCTTCTAGTCCAAAATTCAGTCTAATCAGCTACATTAAATAGTCCTTCCTTTGTTGTACTCTTCATTATTCACTTGTTCCAGATCCTTCCAGATATTTAATCTTCCAAACTCTGAAAAATCAGTCATTTCTTAAAAACTGAAGAGAAAAGGAGTTGTTAGAGAATAAATCCACCCTATCTCATTGCAAAAGCATTTAACCAGTTCTTTTTCTTTGATCATTTAAGCATTGGAAGGGGCCACCCAGGGAGGTTTGGAGTCCCCATCCCAGGAGGTGTCCAAGGAAGGCCTGGAGGTGGCACTCAGAGCTCTGGGCTGGGGACAAGGTGGGGATCAGTCACAGGTTGGACTCCATGGGCTGGAAGGGCTTTTCCAACCTAGATAATTATGTGATTCCAGGATCCTATGGATCAATCAGACCCTAATCCATGTCCCCACATGCTGATGGTTTTGAGGTGAGTACACCAAGGTGCAGAAACAACCAGATGAGGCTCTTTGACCTGTGGCAGGCAGGAGAACAGGTAACCAGGAGTGATTGAACAGTTTGGATCTATTAAACCTGTTAAACATGGCTGAAGTCTGAACTTAGCTGATAAATCATTCCAGAGTGTGTCTTGCATGGATTGAAGGGAGAGGGAAATGGAATATATAAAAAAGCCATCAAGACTGAAATTATTCTTTAACCTCCACAGCCTTTAAAGTGTTTCTCAAAGCCTAATGATACCTTGTCATTTTTCTGATTTAATGCACATTTGTTCAGGCTGGCCTGGGCCAGGGGGGTCCTGTTTCTTCACGGACAATTTCCATAGTTGGGATAAGGATGTTTCAACCAAATCCAAGCAGCTTCTCCTAAGCAATGCATCTAGCATTAGGGAAAGTAGAAATTTGTGAGTTTAGAAGACTTCATCATTAAAAATCCCTAGTTTAGCCTAGAAAACAGTGGAGTTTTATATAAAAAAATTGATTTCTTGCCTTTTTTTTGGTGTTGATTTTACCTTCTTTCCATTGCAAAAGCAGAGCTGTCACAGTAAAGATGTGTTGATGCCTTTTAGGCTGTTACTGGAAGAAAATAATTATAAATCTGCCAAATACCACCAAAAAAATTTAATTTAACTATTCTGTTTCTCTATTTCCCTAATTCAGGGTTGAACTTCAAAACCTTGTGGGACTATTTATAGAAGGCAGTCAGGATTCTTTTCCTTCAGAAAGAAAACCAAGCATATAAAATACAGCTCAACAGATATGTTGAGAGGACTTCAAGATGTAAAATGGAAAATTATTCTATGTATTACTCCAGAAATGAGCACTTACATAAAGTAGTTTGAGGATATTATTTTGGTTTTTCATTGTTTCTTGTAGCTGCCATCTAATCCAATGGATTAGATCATCCAGGGCTCTAAATGAATCCCAGAAATTCCTTTCTTTGTCAGTGCTGGAGAACATTCCACACAGGGTCCCAGATGGATCTGTCCTGGATCCAATGCTATTCAATATTTCATTAACAACTTGGATGACAGAAGAGAGAGCAGACTTTGGATGACACCAAAGTGGGAAAGATCGCGAGTATTGAAATTCCAAATTATTTTGGAGCAGCACCCTAATGATGACATTTAATAAAGATGAGTGTGAGGGACTATGTATAGGAAGAAAAATCCAATCCACACAAATACAATGGTGAAAGTGATGTTACAAAAAGGCAAAGAACTTTCTGGGATCTCTGCAGAGCATCATTAAAGACTTAACGAAAAGAAAGTGGCTGTTTCCTGGCATTAGCCTTTAAAAATAAGATGAAGAAAAACTGGGGAAAAGTGCAGAGGAAAAAAATGAGAAATTATAAACATTTGAAAAAAGCTGTGTTGAGTTTGCTTAGTCTAGAAAGAGGAAGCAGACCCTCAATACTACTTTAACTTTAAATGTATTTATGGACATGCATATGAAAACAAACACATGTAAATCTTTATTTTAAATAAGGTGACAAGCACTTTTTTCCATGTCCAAAAAGTGCTGGACAAGAAGTAACAGGTTTTAGCTTGCAGGAAGGGAGTTTTTCTATCTGAAAGGATAATTAGGCACTGGAGCAAATTACCAGGGGAGATTGTGAAACTCACTGGCAATTTTGAAGAACAGATTAGACATACATCTGCCAACACTCGTGTAATTTTAGTTGGTCCTGGTCCAGGGCACAGAAGGAAAAGGGCCCGGATCCATCTTGCCTGATGGGAGAGACACCAAACTCTGGGAACTGGCCGTCCTGGGAACCTCTGATGGGCCATTTGAAGGGCAGAGGTGTTAAATTCTGAGTATTGTAGAGCCAGAGGTGACTGCATTCCACATCCCCTTGCTGGAGTCAGCTGGAATCAATCTGGATATGGGCATATTCCAGCATGGAATCCAGCTTAACACCCCCTCCACCCCACCAGCTTCTCAGGGCTTCTCGATATTGAATGAAATTTCCTGAATGGGAATCAATTCCCAACACAGAGAGGAAAACAGACATCCACAATATATGGATTTATTTTTGCATATATCCTTTTATCTGAATGGATTACTTCTGCACCCAAAAACACAGGTCTCGGGACAGCACAGTCAAAATAAAGAGTTACAGTTTAAAATTAAGGCTTAGAGTTTAAAATAAAGACTTACATCTTAAGATAAAATATTGCAGTTTAAAATAAATACTTGCTGTTTAAAAATAAAGACTTCCAAGTTCAATCTCAGCCATTTGCATAATATTCAGCAATCAACTAAAAATAAGAGTGTAAAAAACCAAAAGTGGTTCTGTGCCTGAGAATAAAATGGGTTTTGTCATGGCAGCTGTACCTGGGTACCTACATCTTCCATAGACATCCAGCAAAATCCCTACTAAGCAATCCCTGTGGGATTCCTTGGCAGCATGCTGTAAAGAAACAGAAATTTTTGAATATTCCCTCCTTCTTTTATAAAAATATTTTATATTAATTTGATGTTACTCCTTCAAAACCCTCCCCCGAAAAAAAACCCCTCATGCATCAGGGGCATATTCCCTAAATAACAGCCTGGGCTTAAAATGTCTGTCCAGGAATTCTGCCCTTTGCTTCCAGACTAAATGCTCCTACACGGCCTCCTCGCTGGCCAGGCTCGTGCCCATCTGCCGGGATGGCGCGGTGCCTGCGGCAGGTCGGCCTGCCAGCTTCCCTGGGTCAGGAATGCCAGGCTATGACAGCAGTAGATGGACAACCTGCCTCGTGCTGCCACACTCTCCCTTCCAAAATCAGCTCTCCTCAGGCTGGTTCCGCGCATCAGGGATCAGGTAGCAAGCAGAAAATACCTGAAGGGAGCGGGAAACATGAAAGGTTTGGGGGTATTTGCTCTTTCCAAAAAATCAGGCTTCTAGGAAACACAGAAAGCTCATTTGGGATGTAAGATATTATAAAAATATTGCCCACAGGAATGCTCTGAAAGCAAACCTTTGGCAGGGTTTCAGTAGCTGCATTAGGCAACTCGTAGGCAAAAGGATTGCTCCCAGCTCTTCCTGGCCAGGACTCCCATTTGTGTGGGAAGTGCCTCTCTTCCTCCAGACTAATTAATAAACCAACAGTATTGACAGGCTGGATCACCCGGAATGGGGTCACTGCAGCAGGGCCCACGGCACAGGGGTGAGGATGCTCAGCTCTGTCTGGCTCCAGCAGCAGCTCCTGCCATGCCCAGGTGGGATCAGAGGGAACCTGGTACCTCACAAGGGGTTTGGATTGTGTCACCTCGTGTCACTTTGTGTCACCACAAAGTCAAGGGAAGGAACAGATTGGACTGGGCTTGGAACAACCTGGGATAATTGAAGGTGTCCCTGCCCATGGCAAGGGGTGGAATGGGATGGGCTTTAAAGTCCCTTAAAGAACCACCCCAACCCAACCTAGTCTGGGATTCCCATCTGAACTCTAACAACCCTTGCATTTTCCCCTGGAGGTTCCATCTCTTTTGGAGTTCACCCATCTTCCCCCCAAAAAATCAGAATGGCAAATCAGACAAGAAGAACCCTAACGAAATAGTGTTCATATCTCCTCCAGGAGGGAATGCCTTCCTGAGGAACCACGTCAAGAATGCACCTGCTCAAGTACTCGGAGGCTCTGGCTGCGCTTCAGCCCCAAACACCCCACGTGCGCATTCTCAGCCATGTAGAAAATTATCCCCGGTCACGTATTGAACACCACACTCCAGGCTGCTTCCCGGAGCTGACATGCGGAAGGTGGACACGCCGGGAGACAGAACGAGTGTAGATCATTACAGGAACCACAAAGGGCGCAACTGTGAGTGATGGCGCCATAATGGAAAGCCGGGAGTGTGACAGCGGGAACGCGGCGGCTCCCGGCGATCCCGCACAGCCCGCGGACACGACTCGTCTGATAATCCATCATCGATCCCGTCTTGATCCGACCCTGCAACGTCTGCCTACCTTTAGACTCGTCACCTGTGACATTCCTTGCAAATTCAGGGGGATGAGGTGAAAGTGTAAAGCAACAGAAAGCCAGATATGGATTAAATAATCCCCTCCGTGTTTCCCGTATCCGTGTTCACCTTCCCCTGCCATCACCTCCTTTTGTATCGTGGGTTATTATCTATATTTCCATTGCATAAGAGCTCAACACTAAGATCAAAGCTCCACTGTGCCAATCACAGGAGCTGATTGCTGCCTGACAGGCAATCAAAGCCAGGATTTGGGGTGAAAATGTAGGGATGGGGGCAAGTTGCCTCGAGTGACATCTGTGCCTGGGCACAGGTCTGGATGGCACCGTGGCTGAGGGCATGGTAATGCTTTCCATTCTTTCCAGCCATACAAGTAAAGGAAACCATCCTGCTTTATTTTATTAAAGTCATATGTTATTCTGGAATTCTGTGTTGCTGTTATTCTGCCTGCTTAGTCTGGCAGTCTAAGTATATTTGAAAACCAATAAAATAAAATATTACCAAAAAACATAATACTCTAGAAATCCACTCCCTTCTGTAATTACAGTTTAATGTCTAACATACTTTGTGCTTCACATTCAGCAAACTTTGATACAGTACTTAGACAGAAATTATGGTGCACCAGAGTAACATACATTTGCTGGCAATGAAAATGGGAAATAATTTCTCTTTTATAATTAGGGGATGTCTGCAGGATGGAGGTGCTATTTGTTTGTCATCACAGAATATGCCTGCCTTGTGTCAGGCAATCAGTTTGACATGTGGAGTTAACTTTAGGTTATCCAGACCAGGCACAGGCATTTGTTCTCCATTTTCTCTTCTGTCTCACAGCAAGTCCAAACGGGAACCTTTCCTGGGCATGTTGCACAGAAGGGCAGCATTTTCTTGTAAGGAATGTTTGTTTGCTGGTTTTTCAATCTCTTATTCTCAAAAATACTCTCTTAGCAAAACCACAAAGAGACATATTGCTGAGCCACTTGAAGTAGGAGACCGCAAGCTTTAACAATCAAAATAATTAAAATTGCTGCTCTATTATGATGGGGGAAAACTTGGAGTTTGCTCTTTTGCCAGCATTTGTGGCATATTTCTAGATATGATGTTGGTGATATAGATCGTGTGAACAAAGTTTGGAAGGCAACATCTTTTAATTGAATGGCTCCAGCAGTAATTATTATTTGGTCTCTCGTTAATTAACAATTTACAAATGGCAGCCAGCACAGTATGGGTAAATTACTTCTTCAAGATGACTTAAAGCTGGTAAAGGGTTGCAATTATTTTCTATCAGAATTTTGCCTCTTTTTTTTTACTGGAAGTTTCCCTTTGACCCTTTAAGAGAATTCAGAAACTGATGGGAAAAAGAAAAAAAAGAAATTGTGTCATCTATGTCCTTCCCACTAAAGCTTCCCAGTGTGTTCACAGGCAATTTCCCACCTCCAGGAGCAGACAGTAATCACAGCTGAACAGTGTTTTAAAATCCAGTCTTCTTCACTTGTTTAGGTCCAGGAAAAATAAATTTAACTCTCAGGTTTCTCTTCTTTACACAACCAGAGCAGACAGCACATGGCTTCCTTCAACACAGCCATTCCCAGTGATCCCAGTAACACACCAGGATCAGCAGTGCTGTGCAAATCCTGGTGTGGACCTCTCCTCCTGAATTCAGTCAATTATTCAATTATTAATTCAGCAAATCATAGAATTGTGGAAAGGTTCAGGTTGGAAGGGACCTCAAAGCCCATCCAGTGCCACCCCTGCCATGGCAGGGACACCTTCCACTATTCTAGGCTGATTCAAGCCACATCCAACCTGGCCTTGGACACTGCCAGGGATCCAGGGGCAGCCACAGCTTCTCTGGGCACCCTGCGCCAGGGCCTCCCACCCTCACAGGGAAGATTTTTTTCCTAATATCCAACCTAAACCAACTCTTTATGAGATTGAAGCCATTCCCCCTCACCTTGTCACTCCAGGCTTTTGTAAATCACTTCTGTCCAGATGTTTCAGCTCTTTGTCTCACTGTGAATTTCTCAGCTCTAGTGCTCTGGTGAGGCTAAATTTTCAAATGTGGCCTCAGAAGTGGAAGAGTCTCGGCAGGAACATGATGGAAGAGCCACAGCTTGGGACAAACCAGTGGTAATTACCCCTTAGGGAACGCTCTTTCTGGGAAGGTGAGGTGTAAGGAACAGAGCAGGTCTCATTCATCTCCAGTTGCTGTGATCATGGGGAAAACCAAGGAGGAAGAAGTGGAGCTCACTGTCTGCTGATGCATAAAATTGTGTCCTTTGTGCCTCCATCCAACAGCAGCCCATGCAGTATGAACAGGATGTGTAATTATCCAGCAGGAATGAGCACATGGTCTGGCACATGGAGGTGTGAGGAGATGAGAACATGCACAGATTTTTAGGCACCCTTTTAAGGGCTGCTTTGGAAACACTGATCCTTCGACAGATATTCAAAGAGATTATCACAATTATCTGGCATTTCCTTGGGATCAAGAAATACAGTCAGGAGAATCATGTTTCACCTTAGTGGTTTAGGGGTGTGGTCACAACACAAATGGCATTTAACAAACACAAAAAGCAGCCCAGGTTCCTGCCCTGGCACTGTGGAGTGGGAGAGAATTGTTTGGGCCCTGCTTCCCTCCCAGAGCTGCTTTAGCCTGTCAAGCTCAACACAAACATCTATGCAGAAAAATAAAAGCTGGTTTATTTTCTGAACAATCTCATTAATTCTTCTGCAGGATTTCACCAGCATACTGACAATTTCTTCCCAAGGAAAAGAAGGAGCTGGCAAGCAGAATCTGCTGCCTTGGTCAGGGTGCAGCTGCAGTTCACTGCTCCTTTTTGAAAGCACATCCTGCAATTTTACCCATTTTTCCCCAAGAATTAAGGATCTCACAATTGTCACTAATCCAGAAGGAAATAATTCCTGGTGGGAAATGAGACAAAATGTCTTATCTTGAAGGTTGGGTCAGGTTGCAAGGATTTCCCAGCAAGGACTCCATCCATGATTTATTGGGACTGACCAAATTTATTCCTGTAGTTATTTATGATATTTTTATAAACATGCTGTCCTAGAAAATCAGTACAGTTAATCCTGGAAGTGGTCTCCCACACGCTGGTGACAGTGGCTTGTCCCTGGGAGCAGCACACCATGGCCTGGGTCTATTTCAACTGGAAAAGAAAACTTTGGAGAGTGGCAAATTTTTTGCAGATGACAGAGTTTTATTATGTGTTAGCAACAGCAATCCAAGAAACAAAGTCTAGGGCAGCATCCAAAATAGCTGGCAAGGGGAGTGTGCTCATTTCATTAGTTTTAGCACCCTAAAATCAGGTTCTATCTCAATGCATTCCAGCAGAAATTGAATGATGGACAGAGGGCTCAGTTAGGAAGAGCCAAGCTGAGAATACCACAGTGTGCCATGGATTTGGGGGTGAGGGCTCCCAATATTGAAGGGAATCTATGGGTGAAGTGTCCATGGGATGAAGCAGAGCTTGGCTTCCCCATCCTGCCATGGAGCTTAACTCTAAATGCCAATTAAACCTCTGCTCGTGGTCCTTCGCCAAGGGATGCAGATGTTCAGGCTCCCTCCCTCCCCTCCATGTGAACAGCCTGGGAAAAGCGTCACCCTGACAATGCTGAGAGGCCAAGTTGTCACTTTTTCTGCTGCCCAGGAGTGAAATAATAAATCAGGGTTCCATGAATGGCTCTGACAGAGCCCTGCCCCGAGCCGCGCTGTCCACGCGCAGCCTCCGATTGCTCCTCACCGGGTGATAACGAGGGGCACGAGGAAATGCCAGCTGCCACCTTGGCTATCGTGGCATCAGTGCAACCAAGCTGGCAGGAGGGTGAGTCCCCTGCTTCTCAAGAGACACCCAGGGACCCCTAAGTGGTGGCTTGAAGCACAGCTGGAGCCACTCCCACAGGAACAGGCTGTTGGCAATACCTCCCCTCAGCCCAATGCTCCTCAGATCCTCTGGATCAGCTCACTGGTTTGCTGCTTTTGTTTATGTGTTTTAAAATTTTATTTTTTTTTAAATACTTTTCTATTTACATTTTTTTAAACAATAATTTTCTTTATTATGGTTTTTACGTGGATACCAATGTTATATAGCCAGTGGCACTCAGGTTGTTGCAGGATGTATTCATTGAGGAGCCTGGAATACGTCCCATTTTCTTGTAGGATCACAAGAAAGACATGCTTGGGTAACAGATATTGTAACACATGTGTGAAATACAGACAGTGAAATTCCCAGTGCTCAGCTAAAGCAAGGGACAAGGTCTCCTGTTTTAACATGGGTTCACCTAGAGCAACTAAAAATTTCATGGCAGAAAAATATGTTTAAAGTTTTACTCTCTGCCAGAGGGTTAAATACCTGCTGTGCTGGACCAGAGTTTCTCCACAGAGCAGTGGGCAAACCCTGCCCCTTTCACACCCGGGAGTGATGCTCAGGGTGGTCCCTACAGCTCGTCCCTGCATCAGCTCTTTAATCACACGACAAGGATAAGCCGAGGGAACCATGTCCCTCAAAGATCACTCAGTGCCGAGGAACCTGTGGGAAGAGGGGAATGCTTAGAAATTCACACTGGGGTCTCATGTTTTATTTTTCCTGAGGAGGAAGGAATTGTGGCACCGGAGGAGATCAGTGATGGAGCCCGCGCCTCGCTGGTGGGCAGCGCCCGCCTCTTCAAAGGGAGGTGAGCCCCCCAAAGGCCCCATCCCGCTGGCTCAGGGCAGCCAGGCTCCTTTCCCATGCCTCCAACACCATCTCACAGGCTGCAGCTCGGGGTTTGATTACCCTTATCATTATCTGAGCTTCCAGGGCTACGTATTTTAATAAGAGACATAAAATTATCCGGTCTGCTCTGAAACCCCGCCACAGCGTTTGTTTCAATGACCCCCTGTGGTTGTGAATTCGGCAGATTGACTATGGATTGTATGAAGAAGGATTTCCTTTTGTTTGTTCACAAAGCATTGCCCTTTAATTTAATCATATGTCCCTTTGCTCTTGTACAGTTCGCTGTACTCTGCCCATTCCCCCTCCTCTTCTTTTTTTCTTTTTTTTTTTATACAATCTGGACATCTCCGACCATTCCAGTGCTAGCTGTAATTATTTCTCTTAATTCAGTTATTAAAAAATGTCTGCTCGTGGCAGAAGCACTGCGGATCTTTAGTCAAATTGATACAAATATTTTATTAGGATAATTAACAACCTTCAGCACAAGCTTGTTTAGGAGAGCATTGGAGAAACTGAGCGGGTCTGAAATTTGAAACAGATGCAGGACATATTCATAAATAAAACCAGACCAAGTCAAACTGTGGCCTGCATAATAAGACATCACTCACTGTGTTTGCTATATATTTGCAGACATGTTGTTAGCTGCATTTATTACAAAAGTTAGGTGCTTATTTGGAAGCTTTCACTTCTGTGAGCTTGTGATACTTTCTGTGAAACAAGAACCATAAATCATAGCACGCCGGTTTGAAACCCGTGCACCTCCAGATAACCAGCACTTGTCAGTAGATTGTCTAAACCAGAGGATTAGCCAAAATACAGATGGAGAGGAAACACAGACTGTTTACGTTGAGTATTTTGGCCAAGAGCCCAAGGAAATTACAATCGATATGGATATAGCATTTCTGAAGAGTTATGTACCAAAAAGTGCAAGAAAATACTCTGACAGAGAAAATAAATAAAGCTGACAGAGGCTTAATTCTCTAGATCCTGTACTGTGGATAAAAATTAGAAACATTAAGCCATTAAATCATTTCAGCAGGACTTTAAACAATAGGAGCAGACTCGCCTGTTACTGCACAAGTTTAGATCCGTCTCTTTTGTAGACTGGATAAATATTCACCATTGCAACTCTAACACTTCCCACACTCCCATACACTGCATGACCTATTTTCCCAGTCCTTTTTCATGTGGGACAGGTTTTAAATAAAATAGAAATTCCTCTTGCTTCTTACAGATTGGAGTTGATTAAATATTCTACTGATAAAGGGTAAGCAAATGTCAGATTCAATATAATAAAAAGAGAAATGAGAGTTCATACAAGCAGCAAAGCAAACAATCCATTTTCATACTTTATTAGAAACATTTATTGCCATAATGACTGCATTATACTAAGCAAGCAGGTGGAAAGGTGCTCTGTGCAAGATATTCTCAAATATCTTTATTTTGAGGATTTTATATCTCCAATATTTAGACAGATGTTTTATTCCCTATAATATAGTCAGAGTATGAAATGCTGTAATTTCAGTTACTACATAAGGATCAAAATTGTACTTGAAGATCACGGCCTGTCATTGTGATTTCGGCAATAACGGCAGACCATTAAATGCTCAATTTTTCTGCTTTGACTTTATATTCCCAATGGTGGGTGGCTTTAGACATAGCTGGCAGAGCTCGGCGTGCACCGGCAAACGCGCTGCCCAAATTTGCGGAACGCATTGCGAGCGCTCCCCGCTCGCGCGCGGCTCCGTCGCTGCGCCAGTCTGAGCCAGGGCCTCAGTGGAAATGGCAAAGATGGCCAGCTCTGCCTCGTGCTATCAAACAGCTGGCACTCGTTATCTTAACAAACAGTGGGAACTGTAATTAAGCAGATCTGTGTTCAATAAGACACCAGTGCCACCAGTGCTACCCCTGGAACAAGAATGGGTGCTTGTTCCAGAGCTTGACTTTCTCTTAATTTGCCAAATCAGGAGGCCCGGTCAGCAAATAATGTAACAAAAGATTTCATTATTGTCCTTCATTTAATTTAAGAAAGAATTTAACCTATGTTCAGTGCTCAGGGCCCAGGCTTGCATTCCTCCCGCAGCCCAACTTCCTATGAGAGACAGTGGGAGCACAAGGAAAGCAGGGCTCGCTTCGCTCTAGGATTCTCATTATTATTTCTTTACATCCGAGGCACTTCATTCTCAAGGATTCTTCTACTTAATATGTGTCAGTTCAAGTTTAGGATAAGAAAGAGGAAAAAAAAGCCTGACATGTTAACCAAGAAAATTTACTACCCAGTTTCTTCTTTTTATTAACAGAGATCATTAAGACATCAGTTTTTCCTTTTTACTGGCAGCATTCCACAGCCAGAGTATTCACAATGTCTAGGACACTTTCATTTTGTAATCTGGAGGATACAGTATATTAATTTTCAGGATTTATCACAAGAAAAGTGAAGTCATACTAAGTACAGTAGGTGTAACTAACTTTCATGTCAAAAAAGCTGTAAAGAGTGCCAGAAGCTCTGCTGGGCTAATAATAAGCTAAAAGGATATAAACTTGATTAGTCTCACTTAAGAAGCAAGAAGATAAAGTAAGCTTGAAAAGGCCTTTGCTCTTCCTTCAACTTCAGTGGGTTGAAGAGAATCATGAAGCTTATCACCATGAGATACTCGCTATAATGCCAGTATAGTTATTAGTTATATGTTAATTTATGCTCTGCTGTGCCCAGCCGCTGCCACACCAGCAGAATTTGTAATTCTGCCCAAAATCTTTGCAGCATCTCAGTGCTGTCACACCGTGTCACATTCCCTTAAGTGCACCTTGCACGGTGATATAAAACCTCCTTATTAAAAATTTCCAGCTACTACAGGAAAATTGTTCCCCAAATGAAGGATCAAGGATGTCCTTTCCCTGCTCTTGAAGGCTGTGGACACTCTGGGGCTGTGCACCCTCCACACTCCCCACTCTTACAACAGGAATTTGGAGAAGAGAAGGTTCCAGAGAGCCCTCATTGTGGTATTCCAGTACTTAAAGGGGGCTCATCATAAGGAGAGAGAGTGAATTTTTACATGGGCAGACAGTGTTAGGATAAGAGGAAATGGGTTTGAACCAAAAAACAGAGATTAGGTCAGATGTTAGGGATAAATTCCTCCCTGGGAGGGTGGGCAGGCCCTGGCACAGGGTGCCCAGAGAAGCTGTGGCTGCCCCTGGATCTCTGGAAATGCCCAAGGCCAGGCTGGACATTGGGGCTTGGATCAGCCTGGGACAGTGGAAGGTGTCCCTGCTGTGGCAGGGAGGTGGAACTGGATTGGATTTAGGCTCCTTTCCAACCCAAACCATCCTGGGATTCTATTCCATGATTTGGAGGATTTTTGCTGCTCTGTGCCAATGGGGGGTTCTGTGACATCTAAACCAGGACCTGGGACAATGCCTTGAGGTCACCAGTGCTGTGGGGTCTCTGCAGCTACCACAGCATGCACTGCCTTCATTAAAATCATCCTCAGGATCAACTGTGGGTCCAAAATTAAATTACTACAAAGATACTGTTAGATGCTGGCTGCTAATGTTGATTTTGTCTTAGTTGTTTAATCATTCTACAAATAAATGTAGCAAGTTGGGCCCAGCTGCCAGGAGCATTTTAGAAGATTAACATAAGAATGGAAGAAGAAGTTTGCTGTAACTCACTTTTCTAAGGGGAAAATGCACCAAACCCCACACATTTGCAATCAGATTTTGGTAAACTGTAACCACACACCAGTCTTGGGCTTACCCCTTGCTCTCACAGAATATTGTTGGTGCCTCTCTTCCAAAAGTCTTTGAGTTTGAAATAGAAAATGATGTCTGGAAATACTTGAGCACCTGGCTCTGACAGTTGCTTGCATTTCCACACCATTACACAGCCACACTTTTTTTAACCCCTGAGAATTAAACCCAGTTAAGGAATAGCACATCTTAGTGTGTTTTATTAACTTGTCCCACTGTGTTTTCTCCATCCTCACTTAACCTTTGTTCCCCAAACACCCATTGCTTCTTGAAGTTGGCCATGACTGCTCCTTTCTCTTCACTCTCTCAGAAACCACAAGTCCCACCCTCTGGTAAATCAGTAGTAGCTTGACTGAAAAATGACTTCTCACAATGAAAATCAGTCCTGCCTGGCATCCAAGCCCAGGCAAGAGGACACAAATAAGAGAAATAAGATGGGCAAGGACTTTCCATCCCCAAGTGTTTCTCCAGCGAGCACATTGTGACGGGAGCAGTATCCTAATGAAGAAAAAGAGTATTTTATCAAATGTAAATTGTAGTTAATGGTGCATATGGTTCACAGGCTGGTATTGATTATTATGGATTAAGAGGAGTTTTGGGGTGGAATACAGCTGGAGTATGAAGTGACATCTGCAAATTGGGAATCTCCATCAGGTGCCAGGTCAGTCCAGCACCACAAGAGCTGGGATGTGTGGAAGAGACATCAGGATGAAAATGGGAACCAGAGCAGGAAATGCTTCCAGAAGGAATGGGCAGAGCAGGGGGGAAGGAAAAGGGAATGAGGCTGAGGATGCAAGGGGACAGAGCAACCAGTTTGGGAGGTGACAGGGCAAAGGGAACAAAGAGTGCAGAGGTGGGCTGAGAACGTGCCTGGGAGAGCTGCTCTTTCAGATGTTGCTTTCTTTAAAAAGTGGAAAATATATTTAAAATCATCGACCGAGTGTCATTCAGGCAGGGCACACTCCAGAGGTCCCCAGGCCTTGGGATGTCCCAGGGAACAATGAGAGGAGGGCATGTGCCTGCACCACCTGCACAGGCAGGTTAATAAATTTGAAACAGCCAAAAAACTCAGTGCTCTTCAAGATTACAGGCCCAGCTCCAAGATATTTTCTCCCCCTCTCTATCATAACCTACATTATCACATTTTATTCATTTATTATAGTTATATTTTTTGCCAGAAAGAGATAAAGATGCTGCAGTAAATTAGGGCAAAGTCAACTATCTCTATTTTGAGAGATATTTGATTTTATTTCCTGGGTTTGGATGGAACATAGGAGTTGTATTTGTATAATAAATTACTCACTGCATAAACCACAAAACATGAAAAAAATTGCAAGGACAGTGGATCTTGGCAATTACTACATTAAATGAGTTCCAATAAAACCATATACAGAGTGCAAAGGTTTAGGTCTTTCTCTACATACATAAAACTGCTTAAGCAGCTTAAAATTCTTTTCCTCTTGGTATTAACTCTTATACTGATATAAATTTCTTTTTTTTTCCTTATTTATTGCATAAATCCAGTATTTTTACCTGATAACCTGTATGCAGAACAACTAAAAGGTCCAGAAGTTCTCTGAATTCCAAGAATCTCACCTAGCTTTTGGAATTTTGGAATTTCCTTCAGTGTGAGGTCACAGAGTGATCTGAGTTCACAGTCCAATTCACAAGTGACTCTGAATCCAGCCTGTCCCTGCCACAAAAGGAACATCCAACTTCAAAAGGGACCTTCAAAAAGGTTCAGCCTGACCCAGGCTTCAAACCACCCAGTTCAGGAATGATGAGGAACATCTGTGGCTGTGACTTGTAGTTGACAAAGGAAGAACGAGGTTGCTAAGCGGTCAAGATTGGAATAGGATGTCCAAGGAAGCACTGGAATGCCTGGAAGTGTTCAAAAAGGTGTGTGGATGTGGCATCTGAGGACATGGTGGGCTTGGCAGTGCTGTGGAAACGCTTGGAGTTGGTGATCCTGGAGTGCTTCTCTGGGCCAGGTTTGTCTGCTTTTCAGATTCAGCTGGGCAGGATGCTGGGCCACCTTGTCCAGACCATGCTTGGCCAGAATAGGTTAGAGCAGATGACTCTTGAGTCATCTTGAGCCTGGAATTCTCTATCTCCCAAAAACACCTTTTGGAGAAGCCATTTGAGTGCCCCACCAAGAGGAGCCAAGCCCAAGTGACCCTCAACACTTCGGAAACCAAGCCATTTGGCCTTTGGTGACCGAGCCCCACCCCTACCTGTCCCCAACATCTCACAATGATTTAAGCACCAAAACTCAGCCTCATAATTAGCAGAAGAAACTGAGGGTTTCTTGCTGTAAGGCTGTGATTAAATTAGCCATTTATGGATTTCTGAGAGAAACGAGACTAAAATGTTTTATAGTGTAGTTAAAAGAACCAGTGAATGATTCCCTCATGTTGAACATTTCCTAATGTCAGAAGCAGGGTGGATGACACAGAAATCATAAATCCAATCGAGAAATGTTAAAAATCACTTTAGTCTGCCAACTTACTAGAAATCCAATAAAATGGTATGGGAGAATTTATTTGTGTATGTGCAATGGATAAGTGTGAAATTAAACCCACGGAGGTGTCAGTGTGCAACACACTTGTGACAGGGTGAGGTTCTCCATCACAAATGGGGAAGAAATGGGATTTGGGGGAACTATCCTAGGTGCCTGACTGGAGGATAGAGGGATGGCAGGATGGGAGTGGGTTTTCTGGGGACAATTCCGTGGTTGGTGGCCTCATTGCACCCTCACGTTGGGAATGGCCCCGGCGCTTCCAGTGAGCTGCTGTTTATTTTTGCATGTTTATTTTTCACCTCGCTCGTCCTGTTTAATGTATATTAACTCACATTTTGCCTGCATGGAGTGGGACTTTTAAGAGGCATGAAATGACAAAACAGGGCTTTGTTTTCCAGCCAGATTCCCTCCGCCTGCGCTCCGCCGGTGTCTGCCTCGGCTTCCAGCTCCATCATCACATCCAACAGAGCCTGGGGCAAAGCAGGAGCAAAACACCCAGCGCATTCAATTTACAAACAGAAATAAACACCTTTTCGGCAGGTTCTACATAATCACTAAACAAAACCAGGGGAGACAAAAAAACCCGCCCACAACACAGCATTCTTTATGTCGCTTGTGCGCGGCGGTGACCCTTTATTTTCTCGAGGAAATAGCGCTATTACGGGGAGGTGTCTAGCACCGGCATCCCGGACGGCATCTCAATCTCCCCGTTTCCCGAGGAGCTGGCGGCTGCCGTGGCTGTCGAGTCACAGCTCTGCAGATTGCCTGGCTCTGTGGCTGCTCCATCCCCCAGCAGCACCGTGCCCCCCAACCCAAACCTTTCCCGACCACCGAGCCGCCCAACTTTAGGGAGAGGGCGAAAATGAATCAGATATGAAAATGTCTGAGGCAATAAATTAACGCACGGCAGGGGGGTGATGGTTTAATCCCTTCTAGTCCAAACAGTACCTGACACCCATTACTGCCACAGGAGCTGGGACACCGTAGCGGTACTGGAGCGAAAATGATCATTCCCAGCGGATCTGAGGCATTAAAATAGGTATGTAATGGATTCTGGGAGAGAACCTGTGCAGGGGTTTATGGTGTTTGTACACAGAATCCAGGTTAACCTGCCACGGTGTTTTCTTGGGCTTCCTTGTTTTGATTAACCCAGAAAGTGGGGGTGTAAGTTTTAAGTTTAAGCAGAACTTTATAATTTTAAGTGTTTGTTGAGTGTCTGATGATAATTTCTCATTATTCATGCAGAGGCCAATAACGTATAGCTAACACTCACAGAACATGGAACATTCCTGTCCTGACTGGATACATTTGTTTGTAGAATGATTAAACAACTAAGACAAAATCAACATTAGCAGCCAGCATCTAACACTAAGTATCTTTACAGTAATTTAATATTTGCTGTGAGGAGCCACAACATCTCTTTGAAACTCATCTACTGAAAGTTTCAAAATGTATTTTTTAATATAACTGACGTCTCTTTCTGCAAGAGTTTCTTCCAGGAAAAGAGCACCCGCTCCGTTTTTAGCGTTGATGGCAGATAAACAAAAATGTTGTTGCCAAGGACTTTATTGCAAAATTAAATGTCCTGGGAAATGTATTTAATTTGCTGCTTTCCCTAATACTATGCCAAGCTCTCCTTTCAGGTACACCCATGTAAACCTACCCTGATTTGAGGTTTTACTGGAAGGCCGGGTTTCCTTACTTTCTGTTGCACATATATTGAAACTAAAGAAACCCATGAGCTCATGGACAAATTGAGAGAGCTCTTAGATACTTCTTTCCCCTTTCTTCCCCTTCTTGGCTGAAATTCTGAAATATGAACACTGGATGAAAAGGCAGAATTCAGAATCTGAGCCTGCTTCATGCATCCCACATTTATCTGCTCATTTTTCCATGAAAACAGCCAGCCGCTCGTGACACCAAGATCCTCTGACTCCTTCAGATAGACAATAAATAATTAGGATATGAAATACATAGACCTATAATAAAGGCACATTCATGTTCTGTGGGTCAACTGATAGGGCTGGTCACCAAATTCATTGCAAGCAGCTGCAACCTGCCCATGGTGAGACGGTCTGGGGACAAATGGATTTGGCTCCAGTGCTCAAGTAAATACAACATAAATCCATGGTGTGCACTGAAATATCAGGTTTCAACTTTATTTTTGCCCAGGTATGAAATAACCATAACTATGTGAAATTCTGGCCTCCTGTGCATATGTGGTGTTGATAATTCCCAGGCTGCACAGCCCAGGATCACTCTGGGGGTGTCTGGGGGCAAGAAGTGAGGATCTGGAGCCTTCCAGAGCTGCAGGTGCTGGAGCTGCTCCTGAAGCTCAAAGTCCAGCAGCTCACAGACTTTTCATGGCTTGTTCCAACCACAGCTCTTTGTGGCACGGGGTCAGCACCTCCAAGGGCCGTGGTTCTGCTGGCAGTGACTCCCCTCACTCCCCTCGGGGCTGCTTAAAAATCAAGCGTTACAAAAGCGGTTTCCACCTCCCAAATTCTATGGAAAAATATGAAGATTTTGGTGGGGAGTGTCTCTGCTCAGCCAGGGTGGCAGTGGAGGGGAGGGTGCTGGTGCAGCCCCGCTGCCACCCGCTCTGGCAGGACAGGCTTCTGTGAAAGCACCATTAATCTCCCGGTGATGGACACTTTAGAGCAGCCTTTCTCAGCTGTTTAAAGTTGAAAGAGCATCCAAGCCTTTTGAAGAAAACCTACAGATCACCTTGGGATGTGTCACCACAACCGATTCCCTCAGCAAGCCAGGGCCAAAGCGCTGCCTGCTTGCTGTTCTCCAGCTCCCTGTTCAGGTTTTGCACTCCTCAGAGCACGTGGGAACGTGTGGTCACCCCTCACGGTGGCCCAGGTCACTTCCCAACGTCACTGGGCTCACCAGTGGCTCCAGGACCACGAGGAAATAAAAGTAGGCTGCAGTATTGATAAAATTATGTGTGTCCACATTTATACCTAACAAAATGTTAGCCATAACAGATTGGATTCCTCAGCTCCTTGCAGCACGTACAGAGTGGTTTGCACTTGGAAAAATCAGAGCAAACTCGACATTAATGCTGCCTCTCTGACAAGGTAGTTTTATATACTCAATTACCACCGCATTATCTTTCATCTCGACTATGTGTGAAAACAGTAAGAACCAAATATATTTCACTTAAGGTTCCTTCATTCCAAAGACTTTGCCTTTGTCTTCCTTTACCCTACGCACTGACAGCAAACTTCATGAATTAACTGGCTCATGGTATAACTCATGCATGGAAATCCAATATAACCTCTTGGCTATGAGCAGCAACACTTCGCTTATCGTACACTAAAAGAATTTTTACTAGTTAATTAAGATTTGTTTGCTTAATTTTTTTCAGGCGGTTGGGGATGTTGCTCCTCTGTCATTTGGCTGGGAAAATCGTGATGTATACACTGTATAAAAGTGCCAAAATAAGAAATGTGTAGACTGCAGCGTCTCTGGTAGTAAATCTTTTTTGTAATCCTAACTTCATATTTCCATTGAATTGTTCCTCTCGAGCTGTGCAGACAGTTGAAGTATTTGAGTGTAGTCACATATGCTTTGGTGCTGCTAACAGCCCTAAAGTTGGTAATCCTGAGGCACAAACGGGGCCAGGGATGCTGGTGGCACTCCTCGGGCTGCAAAATATTACAGCACACCTCATATAGTGCTTGCTTTCGAAATTTCCTTTGCACTTTGTTTACTATATATTCCAATAGTGTAATATTAAACAAAAACAGTGTGTCCTGTGCCAGAATGATTGATTACTACACCGTGGCAAGGTCACCTCCTAGGAACAGGCTGAGTGCAGTAAGGGCTGTCTGACTCATACAGTTAACACTATATCCGCATTGTATGAATGTCACCAGCAATCCAGTGATTTATTGCTTGGAAGGCTCTGTTCAATTTTTTCTGCCTGACCAAATTGCACATTTTCTAGAAAAAGAAGCAAAAATATTTCAGCACATGGATTACCCCAAGTCCTCATTTCTCCCACTAGGTTCAACGAGTCTTTTCAAAGATGCTGATCATCAAACCCTCATAGTTTTCCCTTTTTTTCCACCCTTTTCTGCCAGATATTTGGCAAAAAATGATTATTGCGCTAATGAAAAGGTGCAGCAGAAGATTGAGGGGTTTTTAATCAGATTTTGGTAACATCTGTGGGCCAGGAATAAGGGCAGCTGTATGTTCTGCTTCTTAATTTTAGTAAGATTTACTCTGGGTATAAAATGTTAGCCTCAGGCAAAATTTAACTGGCTTAAAAGAAAAGAAATGATAGTCTTACAGAAACTACCCAACTCAAACTGTTTGAAAACAGTGACTGAGATTAATCCCTCTCGCTCTAAGAAATTCCTACTTTCTGACAAAGAAGATATAATTATAGATTGAGAGAAATGACTTTCAAAATTAACATTCCAGCAGACCCCAACATAATAGATACATTCATTCCTCGTGTATCTGCATGGAAATCAAAGGAGATACATCATGTTTGAATCCGGGCTTTTATTTTTAGAACAGGCAGCGCATTTGCGGCGCGGCTCTGAGCGCGGAGGGAGAGAGGGGACAGCCCCACACCCAGCCAGGGAGCCACACTGGGGCTCCAGCTCTGGCCATCTCTGCAAACCCAGGGCCAACAAAAGAGGATGGGTTTGGGAAGGTGTTTGGGTGCCTGGAGATCGAGGTAGGTGCAGTAGAGGTGAGTGCTGTGGCTTTTTCAAAAATCACCTTTATTTTTTTTGTTCTGTAGGCATCTGTGTCTCATCTGCATCTTTAGGTGTTTGGTCCTTCCCTTTGAATGCTATTTTTAGTTTCTCCTTCCATCTCATGCCATCCTATCATTAGACCTCAAAGGAAAAAATAAAACAAACCAACAGGAAATCTGGGGTTAATATAATTCTTTATCTCGAAGAACAATAAAAGCTGGCTGGGTGATGTATCCTAACAAATGCTATATAATGCATCAATTAATGCTGCATTTATCAAACTGTGTCTGACACCAGAACTGGGATAGATCAGCTCTCCTGAACCTCTTACAATCACTCTGCTTTTGCTATTATGACAATAAGTGTAAGTGTGCAATGAAACTCCCATTACCTACCTGCCCTTCAAAGCGCTCTCTGAGCATCATCTCAGAGACCACAATTTAGGAAGCAACAACTGGAACCATCTTGAGATATTAAAGGCTCTTCCTCTGCTCTTGTTTATACCTGTGAGCAAAGTATTTTAATTTTAAACGGGAAAGAAAATTAATCTGGGCTGAAAGAGCACAAGAATCTAAGCTTGTAACTTTAGTCTATTAAACCCCAAAGTGTTCCAGCTCAGCAAGGATGAGTTCATCGATTCAGCTCACTCGAGTGAACAAACAGAAGGAAGCGAAATGAAACAAAGCCAAAGTCAGCACACCCCAAATGTCCCCGGCAGAGGGTGGAGCACGGAGCCCCAACACGGCAGCGCTGCCAGCAGCGGGTCCTGCAGCAGCTCCGTTCCCCCGCACGTGACTCGGGTCATACTTCATCTTCTAATTGATACCTGCCATTGCCTCGTAACTAACGATGACTAATGGTAATACCCAGAAAGACAAATAAAAGCTAATGCAAAGCCGGGCCGTGGTGCGGTTCCCTTTGGAAAGCTCCCGGGCCATTAGGAAGCAATTGGAAGTGGAGATTGATGTGCCCTGGGGGTTGCTCCCAGGGATGCGGCGCATCTCCAGACCCGCGGGGCTCGGGAGGGGGCCGCGATCCCGGCCCTTGCCAGCCGTGCCAGCCGGGGCACACGGAGCACGGCCGGGCCACCGCAGCTGGGAACAGCTGGGAACAGCTGGGAACAGCTGGGAAGGCACCGCCCCGGACACACAGCCACCCAAGGAAGGCGGCACCTCGCAGCCACCACACCTTATTTTCCTCCGTTTTCCGTGGTTTCCCCTATTTATCCACCAAGCCCTGCGCACCAGCGTGGCTGCCCGGATGTGAAATACCCAGGAATTCAACCCCCAAGCACTGAGTGACAGTGACAATAAGCTCAGCTCCTTTTCAACAGGTAGTGCCTCGCACACACGACACCAGGCTGGGTTTACGACGGTGGAACAGCTTGATGAAACACGCTGATTTTTCAGGAGAGTCATCTGTAGCATTTTGGAAAAGTTATGCTCTTTTAATTACCAAGTTTATGTCACCCAGTGCAATTTTAATGTAATGAAACATTAAACTGGACCTCGTGCTTGATGTAAGATAAAATTATTCATTGAATATTAGACCACTAGGCCACCTACTGTTCTTTTACAAATGGTTGAACTATCACGGGGTTACAGAACTTAACATGTAAATTGCAGCAGAAGTTATAATTTCTGTTGCAAATCCCAAAAGACTGTCATTTAAGTCAAATATATGAATGAAATTTTGCCTCTGTGCCATAATAATACAGGGAAAATGACCAAAACCTGAATACTTTTAAAGTAATTATGAACCCAATAATAATGCATTTGTAGTTATTTAATCAAGAGCCTTAAAAATTATTAATAGCAAGTTCTTCTTTTACAAATGGAGTTTTAAACACTGGCATTTAATTTTAGGGATAGCAATACTTGATCTAGGCCATTAGTGAGATCTTTTGTAAAGCCAAGCAGCCTGTGCCTTTCAGAGCCATTCCTGCTCATCTCTGAGTTCATTACTCTCACATAAGCGAGAGCAGCTTTGTAAAATAATCTTTCTTAAAGTGAATTTAATATTTAGCTGCACACCGAAAATCTCGGGTAAGTTCGCTTAGATTAAAAAAAAACGGGGGGTTGAAATCCCCGCGTGGAGCAGATTTGTGAGGATCCCACTTGGAAGCCCGTTCAAATCCACGGGATCGTTTCCCTTCATCCCCAAAGCCTCCTGAGTGGGTGTATAAATAGGAGAGGGCAGTTGCAGGGAAATTATTCGCGGTGCCTGAGCTGCCTCCCAGCCACTGCCGAAGAGGAATCTGAGCAGTGACTGTGCATCACCCTGAATCTGTAATAATAGCACCTTTCCTGTCACTCTTTGTCCCTTCATTTTTAACCGTGGTTGGGTCAGGAGCAGGCAATTTACATTTTTATATAATCTTTGCTCAGGTGATTCAGCCGCTCCGAGGTTTTCGCATTTTGTGTGCGGCTCCGGGTTTCGCCTCCCCTCCCGGAGCATTTCCATGTGCTGGGGGTCTGCCATCCTCGCAGCTGATACAGATCTATTTAGCTTCTCCCCCTTGCCATACCTGCAGCCTGTAGCAGGTTGTCAGGGAATGAATTTTCATTTTCTCCCCCGTGAGTCCATCACGTGGCTGTCACCAGAATTTGCTCTGTCTGAACTCCTCCATCCCCCTGATTTATGGCTGCTTGATGAGAGGTTGGAGGGCTCTCAGTGTAGCAATAATCTGCACCCCGGTCCAGCACCCATCTAGAGTTAGGATTTCCGATCTAAATATTTAGTCCCCGCGGTGCAGCAATCATTTACAAAATTATTAAATAACTTTTCGTCGGACCCAACACCTTTGGGATATTTTTCTAGGTCAATATTCATCAGGAGACCCCGAATGTAAAGGTTAAGTGCACATTTCCTCTGCCAAATAAGAATGAATTTCAAACCTGATTGATTCTGGTCATGGAAACCGTAAATACTTACTCCAAATGGTGGATAGGTTACTAAGTCCACTCATTTCCACATCTGATATCGATAATACTCTGCTTCCCCCTTATCAGCCCCTCTCATATTTCACCGGCGCGTGGGGAGCGGGCCGAGCCTGTCGGGGCTGGCTGATGGCCCTGCCTTCCCCCGCGCCATTCTTCAGTGGTCCTTGAATCTTTCACCCCTGTCACTCCTCTTTCATCATTATCTGAGGTGATCGGTCAGCCCTGTGCCACCACCTGTCTCTTCGATCCGATGCCAACAGTGCTCCGGAAAACTGTCACTCCCGAGCTCCTTCCATTTATAGTGAGTCTCATTAACACCTCTCTTCCCTCTGGCCATGTGCCACTACAATTTAAGATGACTGTTGTTACTAAACACGCACCAAAAAAAAAAAAAAAAATNTCCTTCCATTTATAGTGAGTCTCATTAACACCTCTCTTCCCTCTGGCCATGTGCCACTACAATTTAAGATGACTGTTGTTACTAAACACGCACCAAAAAAAAAATTGAAATGGCGTTAAGAGGCTGATTTAAATCTATTAAAGCCTGACAATTCGGAGTTAAAACCTCCCTCAGTGTCTGCTCGTGTTTGGGGAGGGGGTGTGCATATATTTTGTAGGGGTGTTTTTATACCTGGATAAATATCTAGATATGCATGTATTCCCCCTCCCGTGGTTTCCCTCGGCCTCGGCACCGCTCCTCGTCTGGGAACAAACGCGCTGCCGGCCCCCAGACACAAAGCCCGAGTAAAGAGGATTTATGCCGGGGACATAAAGGCGGCTGCGGGAAGGGAGAGGAGCGGGAAGGGAGAGGAGCCGCGGCGGAGGCTCCCAGGCGATCCCGGGGACAGTCGGATCCAGCCCTGCCCTGGGCCCCCGGAGAGCCAAACCTGCATTTCCGTGTCGGCGTGGGAGCGATCCTGGCCACGGGACAGGATCAGCCCCACTCGTGGCGCTGCCTGCGCTGCCTTTGCCTTGATTTTGCCGTCCACGGGCAAGTGATAATTTGAGCTGATAATGCCTCAATAAAAACTGCAGTCCCAGAGTGCTTCCTGGGAGTGAGACCACGAATTCATGCAATCTACCCTTACAATAAAATGATTTTAAGCTTTTAGGCACCCAAAAATGCTTGAATGATATGAGCAATACCAGCAGTGTGGGCAGGTTGTGCCAGGGAGGTTTGTGTTGGAGATCAGGAAAGGTTCTTCCCCCAGAGGGTGCTGGCACTGCCCAG
Organism: Notiomystis cincta; assembly: GCA_013398075.1. NCBI lineage: Eukaryota > Metazoa > Chordata > Aves > Passeriformes > Notiomystidae > Notiomystis > Notiomystis cincta. The sequence goes on from VZRX01013823.1 coordinate 40,240, forward strand.
GCTCCCCAAGGAATGGGCACAGCCCCGAGGCTGCCAGAGCTCCAGGAGCTGCCAGGGATGGACAGGGTGGGGTTTGGGATCAGGGATGCACTGGATGATCCTTAAGGGTCTCTTCCCACTCAGGATATTCCGTGATTCCATGAACATCTGAGCTGTGCAGGCACAGGGAAAGTGTTTTGCCGCACTGTTTATGCAATTTCCATCCTTCCTTGAGTTACAAGAGCTTTGAAGGACCTCAGATGGTTTTAACTGAACTGTTCTCACTGCAAAACCTTCACCCTTAGAACGAGTGGGGATTTTCTTCTCCCCAATTCTCCAAAACCAGCCCTAGTTTGGATGGCACAGATGAGAAAAGGGATTGCAAAGAGTGAAAACAAAGGTGTTTGCTCCTTTTTGGAGGCCAGGCCAGCACAAAAAGCATTTCTGAGAAACTCAGCTACCAGGGACAGGCAAGGAGAGGCGCATGCAGTGCTCCCATGTCCTGCAGATGGATGTTCCCTGCCTTCAGCAGCCCTCCCACTTCGAGGGAAAACTTTGTTGGTGGAAAAGATTTTAAAGCATTTAAACAAGCTGCCCAGGGCAGTGGTGGAGCCTCATCCCCAGAGGATTTCAGAGCCCTGTGGATGCAGCAAGTGGAGATATGGGGCAGGGTGGCCTTGGCAGTGCTGGGCAGTGGTTGGGCTCCATGGGCTGAGAGGAATTTTCCAACCCCAACAATTCAGTGAGTCCAAGACACAAGCACAGCTCCAGGATGACCTGGTGCTGATGACCAAGCACCTGCCTAAGCCTTCAGGAGATTTCAGAGCTCACAGGTTTGTTCTGCTGAGAAAATGCCACTCAGGAGGCTGAAATTCAGTGGGGGCTGTGCATTGTCACCTGCTCACACAGGTTGTGGGGCACCTTGTGGGTTTGCACACCTGAACTATCCCAATGCAATCACATTCTGCAGGCAAAACATCACTCACACATTTTTAGTGGCTCTTTTTAAAAATGCATCCTAAAATCCTGCATGATTTTTAGGAAAACCCCACTTTAAAATCAAACAAAAGGAAGGATTTTCTCATTTTTTAAGTCTTATCATACTAAAAAAATTAAACATCTATAGCAGCTTCCCAATTTAAATATAAAACTTAGTACTTTTATTTTGGTTGGATTCGACCCAAAACCTCAGATGTGACCACCCCAAACTCAGAGAAAGTGCAGGAAACTGTATTTAGAGCTAAAACCAAATTTTGCTCCTGGTATTTGTTTTAATACTGAGCAAAGTTTTAATATTGGACACCCAAGCTTCAGTTAGGCTTAAACCATGGAAAAGGGCTGCCTGTACAGAGCTCCCTGCAAATTCAAATCTCAGGGAGAGAAGGGCAAGGAGCACCAAAAGGCAAGGAGAAAACAACCTTTTATTCCTTTTTAAAAATCTTTTTAAACCCACCAAACATTTCCATAGGGATTGAGATCTGGAATGTCAAGCCCCAGTGTGGATTGGATTGTTTTTGCCAAGTTACACTGTGGAAAATAAACCAATGTGACAGGAGGACTTCTAGGAACTGCTGCAGGGATGGGGCTGCTGGAACAGCATCCTCCAGGCAGGGTCCTGCTTTTCCCAAGCTAAATTCCCAATTTTCAGCTCTTCCCTTCAGTGTTTGCCTGGTGAGGCTCTATCTATGTGCTGGCACATCTAAGCCCAACTCAATGTGTTCAGGATAAAGAACTGGAATAAAGCATTTCCACAGGGCAGGTTTACTTTAAATATTGGGAAGGAATTCCTGGCTGTGAGGGTGGGCAGGCCCTGGCACAGGGTGCCCAGAGCAGCTGTGGCTGCCCCTGGATCCCTGACAGTGCCCAAGGTCAGGCTGGACATTGGGGTTGGATCAGCCTGGGACAGTGGGAGGTGTCCCTGCAGAAATTATGACAAGATATCAGTGATGTCCCCACCCAGAGCCCCCACAGCACCACAGGATCTTGTGTCCTGTCAGTGTCAGGAATTGTATTTCTGGCCCTGAAGTTTGCTTGGAACGTTCTTGATCAGGAAATCTTGTTCCATGACCTGGAATGTGTCTGTCAGCAGCCTTTTGTAGTCTCACAATGTCCAAAGTGGCAAAGGAAAGCCACTGTCACAGGTTGGGGACAGGTCCTCACTGCCAGTACCAGCAGGTGCAGATAACACCCAAAGGCAAGCCAGAATACAGGTATTTGTCTCACATTTTTCTTTTCCATATACACAAAAACTTGTTAAAACAAGAATTGCAAGGACAAATCTTCAGCGAGGAAGGAACTGCAGCAGTATTCGAAAACAGTAATTTAAATTAAGTTAATTTTTTAACCAAGTTTTCAAATTGCTTCTAATCACAAAATTCATGTTTTAGATGTCTCTCAATCCAGAATGAGTTTGGAGTACTGGCCTTGCACATTTCAAAACATCACCTAAAATCTGTCCTTACAGAGGCTGTGGATATATTTTTAAAAGAAAAGAAACCCCTTATTTGCAGTGTCTGGCTAAAACATCAGCAGATGATCATCACAAGCCAAGAGTGAGCTGTTCCTGAACACAAATGAGCATGGGGAGGATGGCAAATCCCAGGATGCTCCCAGGAGCATTCCAGCCTCTCAGTGCCTCCAGACTAAACAAGGCTTAGGTGAAGGCACCTCCCCACCCCTGCAGCCTCACAGGTTTTAAACAAAAACAAGAGGAAAAGGTTCATGTTTGGCTGAAAATCATCTGCTATCACAGGTCAATGGGTTTGGTGTCTCTGGGCATCCAGATCTCTTCAGTGCCTCTTTTAAAGCCATAGGGGTTGCTCCCATCCACTCAGAATAATGAATCACAATTAATTTCTATCATTAAATGAGATATCAAGACCTTTTTTCCCCCACAATTTCAGAGAAGGGAATTTTCCAGTAAGCATTTATTTCATGCACAGTGTAATAAAGTTTTAGGTCCAACTCTGCTGTAAATAATCATCAGTAACAGCAGTAAATAATAATAATATTTCCAGTAAGATCCTACTTCCTTGACAAAAAATGATGATGCTGACCACAGCTCACCTATGGAGTGTGAATTTGTTGGGAATTGGGTACAGGAGACTTTTGCAGACCCTGGTACATGAGGATGTGCAGGTCATGTTCGCCACATCAAGGTCCAAAAAGAAAGTCATAAGTTTTTCCTTTTTCTGTTATATTCTCTCCAAACCAGGTAATAAAAAACCACATCCAGAATCTGGATTTTTACACTTCACCGCTGCCCATCTCAGTCCAACATTCCTGGTGTCTCCATCCAGCTGTGCCTGGAGACCAAGCTTCACAGGAGGGGGTTTGGGGATTTCAGGATTAGGGGAAAAAAAAAATGCAGACATGAGATTTCATTGGAAATTTAGAACACAGGAAGCCACTGATGGCAGTGACACATCACCCCAAGGTGTCTGAGGGTGCTGTGCTCACCAGGGAGTTGGACGATGAGCAGCCTTTCATTCTTCATTTGGCCTTTCCTGCATTTTCCACCCAAATTTCTGCTCCAAACTCATTTGTTCATCCCTGCAATGAAGCCTCTGACCTGCTGATTTGTTTATTTTTGTTGTTGATTTGCCCATCTGCTGATGTTGGTTTTGTCATTTGTTTACTTCAAGTTAATGTTTCTTTGATTTTATTGTGGAGCACTATGAGGTCCTAAATGATATGGGCATGTATAAAAATAAATGATGGTTATTTATCATTATCATTATTGCACTTGGCCAGGCCTTTATCTCACTAAAGATACCGCTGTCTTCAGGGGCCTCTGAGATTTTGCTTTTAATCTTGGGGGGATTTTTAATTTCTAGGATATATCCCTAATAATGAGCTGCCCAGGAAAACTGTGATCTTAATTTTCCTGAGCATCTGATGAGGCACTTTAATGGTGACAGGTAGAAACAACCCGAGCCCCTAAATCCCACTTTCCAACCCAGCATTGGGCCCTTTTCACCATTTTAATTATTGGTGTAAAAAGGAAAGAGCAAATACTCATGAAATTTGTGAAATTCAAGCTGTCAATTCAAGTCCCCAACTACAATGGGAAATAACAGCGTGGGCTAAAGAGGAGGGAGTGCAGTGAGTGAAGTCCTTGCCTGGCACAGGGAAATGGAAGAAGGTTAACCAAGTTAATCTTCCCCTATTTCCTCCCCTCCTCGCTCAAGGCCTCCAGGCTGAACCGTCATTAGGAACCATATAATTGACTCATCCACAGGATTTCCTTTTTGTGTTCTGAATTATGGCAGATTTTCCACGTTCCTATTTTTTTCCCATTTTCTTTTCTTTTTTTTTTTTTTTTCCTTTTTAATTTTAAACATTTGAAGCCTTTAACCAGGAGAAATCCTTCATCCACAGGTAGAAAATTTGTCCTGCTAGTGAAGAACACAGCCCCATTTCTAATTCAGGGCACCACGTATCCCCCAGCACCATTAAAATCTGCTGATTAACCAATGGACCAATGGATCTCCGTGTGCTATACAGCTGTCACATCAGATGTTTGCTCTGCCACAATTGGTGTGTAATTTTGCTGGGTTTAAGTGCAGAAGAGGGGAATTTCCTTGTGATGGTACAAATAATTCATCACGGGCTATGGCTCAAGATTGTTATGAGGGAAAGAAATATCTCACAGTTATACTGTAGTTCATCCTACACCTGACAAGAGAGTGTTTGGCACATATAGTGGAAGCTTGATAAAATGTTTTAAAATCAGACACCGGGAAAGAATTGCAAAAGAAATTCTTCTTCAAAAATCATTTGGTGCTGAATTATTTCTTTTTTACTTGAAAGCCCTGTTAATACACAGAAAGCATAGCAGGGCTGCTATTAAATGTGGGCAAAACCCCAGCATAATCCCTCAATTCCTAGCGAGAAACCTTCAATTTTGTTTTGTTTTGTTTTGTTTCGTTTTGCAAACTGATTTTCAAACCGGAGAGAAGCGTGTCCTATAGCAAACAGTCTAAAACAAATGTTGCCAGCTCCACTTCATTATGTGGTACATTGTAGTTTTATGCATGTACGCTGTGTGAACAAGAGGGTTAAAAGTTAAACAGTAGCCTAGGGCTAACACACTTGCAAGCTGAACAGGTACAAAATAGGCTTTTGTTGCTTTCAAACTATTACTGTATGTCTTTAGCAGAAAATAACAGAACGGGCATCTGTGTGCAAAAATGTATTTCCTGAGTTGCAGGTAGTGCGGAATGGGGTTGGTTTAATGGCTGGAATGCCCATATGACCTTTAATCCAAAGCCGTAAATTTGTCAGTGTCTGGAAGTGGCAGCACATCATTCCTAATGAGGCCAGTTTTTAGGACGTGGTGTATCAGGAGCAGCACCAGGAAAGGAACCTGAGGTGGTTTTGGGGGAAATGCTGGTAAATCATTAACGGGAGGAGAGGGAGCGACGAGCCCGCGACAATCCCGTGAAGCGATGGGGAAGCGGCGGGACACGGCGGGCTCAGGTTGTTCTGTGTTTCAGAAAATGATAAATAACTCCTAGTCATGTTTATGTATAATGAATTACAGCCCCGCTACGTTTACCTTAGTAACATTTTACAGAGGTTGTATTTTACTCCCAACTACCAATTATGTCATCATCCTGGCATTTACCTGGACGTAATGATACACAGCAAAGCCATTCTTGGAACATAACTCACTGCTTAAAAGTGTTTGTAAAGCCAGACTGCATCCTATATACTCATAATGACTTGGAGATTGCTATTAAATTTTACAGATTAAAGTTTACTAAATCTTAAAGTCCTGCGCCGGTTCCAATATTTCTTATTAATCCTTAAGGAAAAGATATTCCGCTATGGAAATGTCAAAAACTGTGCAAACCTATCTAAAAATAAATAGAAATAACCCAAGCCAGGGGGACAGAACTTATCAAACAAAGACACAAGACAATATAACAACCCCAACTCCAGTATTGAGCTGTACATGAATTTTAATGGCTGGTTTGACCTGCCATGGGAGGTTCCTTGCATCACTATTGTTGTTTTTTGTGGAAAACAGTCTGAGAATGGCACAGAGGCTTCCTAGTGCAGGTTTCATTTCTGCAGGACCCCAAAACCTCAGTCAGAAATATCTACTGTAGCATTATCTTACATTTATTCAATTTAATTTCGGTTTGAGAAGGATAGCATATAGATCTTTTTATAAGCTTGTAAGGTCACCAAATTTAAATTAAAGTGACCTCTTTTAAAGCACATTACTAAAAGTACTATGTGGAGGGAAATTTAATATGAATGGTTAAAATGCATGGAATTCAGATTTTACTGTCAAACAGCTCAATTAAACAAATTGAATTTTTAAGCAACAAAAGGGAATTGAATCAAATTAGAACCAGAGTGGGATCTGAAATGTGGACATTTATGAGTGATAGTCACAGGGCCCTCCAGCAGTGAGTTTTCTTTATTTGTTGCCTCAGCAGTTAGAGGGGTTGGCAGGCTGCAACACAAAAGGATAAAAATGTTCACCATTGAAACACAGTTTTTGGCTCCCAATAAATCATCTGTCACTTCATCACAGCCCAGTAGATAATGAGCAATAAAGTTTTCACACTCAGGCAATGAGGAAGCAGACACAAGAAATACAGCTAAAGCTGCTGTCTCTCTTTTCTGTAAACGCAAGGTGCTTTGTGTAATAAATGACCTCTGGATTTCTGGAAAAGAATAATTCCAGCCTCGGTAAAATAAACCATTTGATGCACTAAAAAAAGCCAAATCTAATAACATTACTTAGTTCCTTTAATGAAAGAAATAATCACATTATATATATGAGCTACAGCCATCTATAACAGGAAGAGATTCCAGGGTATTACCTCTGAAGTTGTCTCTCTATTGCCAGCAAAGCACATTGCTGAAAATACAATAAAGCTGCACAATAATTTCAAGTGGGATTGTTTGCAGAGCTTCAGGAGACATTTGTGTTTGGGGCCCGAGCCTGGCAGGTTCTCCCAGCCCCTCCTCCCTCGAGGAGATGGATGCCCAGCCCTTCCCCGGGGACCTGCTGCACCACAAAGAACCTCTGAAGGTCTCCCAACAGCAGGATGGATCATCACCGGGGCAAATTAACTGCAGACAGGTCTTGTCCTGACCCACACTTGCAAAGTGTTCATTCTGACAGTGTTTCACCTCACCCTGATGTGATTCTCACAATGTCCTGACAAAGATTTTGCCCTGTTATGCCGCAACCCAACAAAAAACTGTTGCTCTTTAGCTCGAAATCACTACTTGGTTTTTGTTGCTAAAGCTCAGGTTCAGCTTGCTGATGATGCTAAGGATATTCATCATTCCAGTTCCGTATCAAAGCCATTCCAGCAAGGATATCTGGGATGGCTGCCTACAAAGTCGAGTTCACATGGAAAATGTATCAGTCAAGAAGTGACAATGCAGCCCATAAACCACATAAAACATACATTGATTCGCGTTTTAACTTTATATCAGCATTTGAAGGGACTTGAAGAAAAATAAGATCAGATATTCTTGTCATATGCAAATGACAACTTAATATTTGCATAATATGTCAAGGTAGAAAAATGCAAATAAACTTTGGAAAAGTCTGTATTTTTGTCATTCTCTCATATAGCTAATTAGCAACTTGAAAGGAAATGGAAAGCTTCTCTTTTCTCAACTCCATGTCAGCTAAAAAAGGCACCAAGCTCTGCTTATTTCTAGACCATGTAAGATGAGCAATTAACATCCCCCTTTTATTGAACTGCTCACACTGATCCATAGCCAGAAAGGTTGTTTATCAGCCTCCCAACTTGGACACGCAGCCCCCTTGGAACAGAGGTCACACAAATGTAAATGGGAAAGGCCATATTCTGCTACCAAAATGGTGTAAATCCAAGCAAGATTCCTGGCAATAAATGAAAAACCTTGGATTTGCCCCAGAGCAGAACCAAAAAAGCAACAGGGATGGACTTTCCTATTGGAAAATATGTGAAAAAGGGGTTTTAGTAGCTCAAAATCTTAGTTCATTACAGGGTTTAATGCTCTGTGAAGGTTTATACTGTATTTTTTTCCTGATATTAAGGATGTATTATTTATACTGACTGCAGCCACGCCACAGAACACACGAGGAGAGTTTGTTTAGCAACAGAGTGAAAAAATATTTGCTACAGGGGCAGTCTGGCAATATTGCTTGTTAAGACATGCTATTTGTAAGCAAATTTATATGAAAAGTATGCAATGTCTAATACTAAACTACTCCAGCCCCAGACTGAAGGGTGATTTTACAAACGTCCTGCAGCACTCAATCATTCCTTCATTTTAATGTCTTTATTTTATGATTTTGTTGATGAAATACTACTTACCCAGTGCTCAAAATTCCTTTTAGGCTGCAGGCACTGGCTAGTTGACACGGCAAGCCATATTTTACAGCTATATATTTCAGCTTTCTCTGTCCAAGTTGGAGGACACAGTAGCCAAGATGGTTTTTCATAGTAGAAATATATTTTCATATTTATTTATTGATTTGACTAATGTATCTATTTTTCAATTCACATGCTTATGTTTCAATCCATTAAAGTGATTCATGGTCAAATAATATGTTATTGCAAGTACAAAGAGGAGATAAAACCACTGTACACTGGCTATAACACAAGAATAAAAATAATAAAAATCCATTGCATGATTAAATATAGTTTTTAATCCCCACATGATCATGTGTAAACTGATGTTTTTAATTATTTTTCTTCAAAATAAATTGGGGATTTTTTTTTCCTGAAAAAATGCAATTACTGATTAAATAAGTACTCAGGAATAAATACTCTCAACCAACCTAAGTGCTCGGTGTTAAACTCACATAAAGCATCAAATTACTGGCAAAATAAAAAAAAAATTCAAAAGGCTTTTAATTAGTTCAAATGAGAGCTGAATGGCAGCTGGTAAAGGAATGCTGAGCCTGTCACTTCTGGGTCAGGGCTGGAGGGAAGCTGGGAGTGCCATGGCTGGAATTGGGTGGTGATGGATGCTCAGGATCTCCTGGAATTCCTGGGCTTGGCCCAGCTCTTCAGAGATGGGCAAAAAAATCCACATAAAATGCAGAGGAACCCATCCAGCAGGAGGAGCAGGGCCAAGCCCCAGCTGAGGACAATGCAGCTTCCAGGGCAGGAACCAGCCTTGCCTGGTGAGACTTTTCTTGATGTTTTTTCACCAAAAATTGCCTTTTCTTCCATCCTTCACTTCCAAACTGAGAAATGTTATGGGAAGCAGAGCCAATGCCAGATGAGGCTTTGGGGACTGGCCAGAGGGGGATGCTGACTCTCCCAGCCAAGGTGGGAGCAGGCATAGGAGCCAGGGTCAGCTCTGGGATCACAGAATTGTGGAGTCTCACAAAGGTTTGGGCTGGAATGGACCTTA
>VZRX01013824.1:7977-26827 GCA_013398075.1 Notiomystis cincta
GGGAAGGCGCGGGAAGGGAAGGGAAGGGAAGGGAAGGGAAGGGAAGGGAAGGGAAGGGAAGGGAAGGGGAAAAACCAGCCCATGTTGGGCTCTGATTAAAGATCAGGTAAGAAGATTTTGTGTACAGCCCAGTTGTGTAATCAGAAAGTATTAAAGCAGTTTGATATCTAATGACTTAGAAAGATGAGGAAGGAGTTTGGGCACTGATTAGTCATTGGGGCAAGTGGGCAGAGGGACAGGCAGAGAGCACTGGGTGCCCTGAGAGCCCCAGGAAGGTGCCTGAGGTGCTGAGCAAGTGGTCTGCTTGTCTTCCCAAGGCAGGGAGGGGGCTGTGGCTCCCTCCATGCAGATGAATGGAGAGCATGTGCATAGGTTTCCACGGAGTACAGCCATTCCAGGGCAGGTTTCAGCTGAGTCAGGGTGACACAGGAAAGGTCAGATGGCGGTGGTGTTCTAACCAGCAGAGCTGCACGAGTGTTGATGCTCTTGTGCATGGTCCCTTCTGAGATAAATCTCAAGTGAGCAGCTGAAGGCTTCCTTTGAATGTCAGTGCTGGCTTCACTGTCCTTCTGAAGAGACTGTTAGATCTGGCTGTTGCAGTGAATTGTTGAAACTCTTCCCACAGCATTACAACGAGAAGCAGGTCCCAGCGCTTCTCTCCCTGCACCAGCACTTCAGTTAGACCGTACCCATCTTGCTGTCACGCGTCTGCAAAGAATAAAGTTTAAAAGGTTCCCGAAATATAGAGAGAATGAGGGAGAAAGGAGAGAAGATTAGAAGTGTCTCCCTGGCTGCCGGGAGCGTGCCCGGGGCTGTTTTTCAGCCGCTGCGTTGCTGTGCGGGGACACCCGGCCGAGCCCGGCCTTCTCCTGCCCTGTCGCGGCTCCGCCTGTGCCGAGGAGCCCTCGGCGCTGCGCTCAGTTCGGGGCTCCCCAAAAGCCTCCACAGCGCAGAGAAACCTTCAAGGGCTGCGGGTGAAGATTACGGGAGCCGGGCCCGGGGTGCTTCTTCAGCTCTGTGGGGCAGCACACACCGCACCCCCCCCTCCCCTGCATCAGGGTCACGGGAGGCAGGAGCGAGGGAGGGGAGCCGTTCTGTGAGGTTTCTACGGCTGGTTTTTGCCCTTTAAAGTATCTTTGTGGTCTTTAGGATAAAATACCTGCTATGTAAATGAACCAGCTCCCATGAATGCAACTTTATTAAAGCTTGGGAATCCTTTGAGCTGTACCCAAATGCATCAGTACTGACAGCTGGTACATAAATACTATCAAGTGTCCTCCTGCATGTTTTTCTACTTCATGTTTAAGTGCATGACTCTCCAAAGCATGATCTGGAGTTGCCTGATGGAAAAGCATTTTTAAATAGTGAGACTGAATTTTTAATAATGAGGAGATAATAAGAAAAGGCAGGCAAGAATCAATGTTCATGTTGGATGTGTTCACATCCTTTAATTTGTAAAGTACATCTTCATTCCATCCATATGCTGAAAAACCTACAATACAGTACTATGGATACAGCATGAAGATGGGCAGGAGTGGGTGGTGGTGCTGTGTGTTTTGGAAGGAAATCAAACATTGGAGCCATCTGTTTGTTATGTATTCAGTAACGTAAGTAATAGAAAATCATTTTTAGTACAGCTGATGAGCACTGCATAGAGGAGATGACCCAGGAAAAAGGTGGAATAGTTTAATTTCTAATGACAAACTTGATGTGATTTTCCAGGCTGCTTTTCCACAGCCCAGTAGCCAAAGGCAGTGTGAGAGCAGTGGCCATGCCTGTGCCTGGCCAGGGACAGACAGCAGCAGATGTCACTGGAGATTTCAGTTCCCTGATTCCTGCCTGAATTATCAAGATGTAGCTCCCTGCAGTTTGCACCCTCTCACACCAAAATGAAAGGGAATTAAAATTTTTGGGCTGTTTGTTTGCCACTGACTGCAAAATCTGCCCATGGTGCAGATAGGAGGCCCTGATATCAAGGCTGAGTGGGGCAATTAACTTTTCTAGAGGGTAAAAAGCCCTTCTTGTCCTGCCCAGACACAGGGCAGGGCATCTCTGACCAGGATGTTCTGTGTCTCACTTCCCAGCAGCTCTTGGGACCATAAAATCAAGGGGGAATGCTCAAAATCCAAAGAAATCTAAAATCCAAACCCTTCTAGTGGGGTATGAAAGAGGAGTGCATCTGTTTGGCACAATGTGCATCCCAAATGTCAGCACAGACTGTCAGCGAATTGGGCAAAATTTCAGGTGCCCTGTGGCTGGTGCTTCAATAACTGAAAAGCTGAAGTTGTGCCTTTCCTTTCTGCTTTTTTCTTTTCTATTGAAACATCCCTCTTTGGTGGCCTACTCATTACAAGTGTGAGCTAACAGGCAACTATTCTTGCTAAAGCAAAACAATAATTTGAGGGTAAATTAGTATTCAGTAGATTAATTTAATCCAATGTTTTACCCTTTAGCACGAGTGTTCTACATACTTTATAGACTCCTATGAAGTATATTGTTTGTCTATAGAAAGAAAAACAGAAGGCACAAAACAGAAATAAGCTTTCAGACAAATGTAATTTTGCAATTGCCTCTGAAGATTGGTCTCTGAATCTCAATGAGTGATGAGCTCCCCTGGATTATTTTTTTCAGCTGAAATAGTGTTGTGTCTCTGAGTGAATTCTGTGTTGACTGTCCACGCTTCTAGAGGGAAAAAAAAACTAACATAAAAGGGCAGATTTAAGGAAGAATTAATTTTTATTACGTATTGATTTTCTGACTCAAAAATATTCCCTGTGATTTTTGTTTGCCCAGATGAACAAACCTTTCACAGCCACAGGAGATCAGCTATTGATGCTGGGCAAAAAAATGTTAATTGCAGACAAATGTGAGAGAATTTCAGATTACAAGTAGCTGCGACATTTTGCATTTTACAGGTTGCTTTATGGGAAAAGTAAGTACAAGACAGTACTTTGGCATCTACATATTTTACAGAGCTTCTTACTTTATTCAACAGTATTTATCATTGAGTTTGACAGCAGATCAAACTTAGCTTTAGAGCAAATGCTGCTTCACAGTGGAAGTTGGATTCAGCTGCCTCATCTAAGGCAGCCCTTGTATCTGTGGACCAGACTCCATCACCAGTCAGGGATTTCTCTCAGTTCCTCATCCAAAGGGGTGTTTTGTACAATTCATTAAGAAATGTTGGGACATCCATGTCATCACCTGTATGTCCAGCTGCTCCTGTGCTCACTGCCTGGGACCTTCACTGCTCTGAGTGAATATAGAGGAGATGCAAGTTCTCATGCTCCCAGCCACGTGCATTTAGCAGTGTGCAGGGCAGAGCTGTGCTCGGGTGGGGATTTTGGCACAGTGCACTGTTGTTAGAATTCCCTGACATGTTTTCAAATCCAATTGCAGGTTGGTTCATTCTGGCCCAGGAAAAGGCTCACCCAAGTCAGGGGTGGATTTGTCCTTTGCAACTCGTACCGGTACAAGACAAGGCATCGAAACGCACCTGTTCAGGGCTGAGACCAGTCGAGACCTCTCACTGTGGACGAGGAGCGTGGTGCAGGGCTGCCACAACTCTGCAGAGCTCATCACAGAAATCACCACGTGTGAGTAGCACCAGCAGCCACTTCCTCACCTCCACACCCTTCCCCTGACGCTTGTGGTGGTTCAAGTTCCTTCTGCTAGAGGTGATTCATTTAAAAAATGTGCATATTTAGCATTGAACTTGTTTGAAATACTGTCAGGCTCTGAGCCAGTCCCAGCTGCTGTGGTACATGTTCCAGTGACACAGTCATTGTCATGCTGACTTTTGGGTTTGTTTTCAGCACGTTGTTTCAGACACAAGTCTGTAGTCAGCCACGTAGGCCTGCGTGTCACAGAGGAGTGATTGTCAGAAGCTTGTCCAGAAACCCTCAGAAAAGAGCATTTTTCTGAGATTCAGGAAACTCCTGTGAGCCTAGCAGGAGTTTCTCCTGCAGAGGGAGGAGGCAGAAGAGAAATGGCACATTCACAAGTGTGAACTGGTCATTTATTCACCCAGCTCTGCACACTAGAGAATAAAAAAACACAAACCAGTCAAATAACCACATTTTAATGGGTAGTAATTTCCTTCCCTCAACACCAGGGTGTCACTTGTCAGTGTTTCTGTACATGCAAAATCGACTGGAATAAAAGTACTTGGCTGCAGATGCTCTGGAGTGATGCCCTGTTTGGCCAAGTAGCTGCAAGCCAGGGGTGGCTCTGGGGTTTGAGGCTGGTCCTTTTTCTCTTGAGTGCCCCCAGGCTTTGCAGTCCTCCCCCTGCTAGTCCTACAATTGGCAGGGCTGTTAATGTTGCATTTTATCCCCACTCATTTCCTAAAAATGCAAGAGCAGATGCCAAAGCACAAATCCAGCCATGCCAAAGGGCAGTTTTGGTTTCTCAAAGCTCAGGTAGAGCCACGTGCTGCTGAGCAGAGGACTCCTGCCTGTCAGCTGCCAGGCCCCAGCCCCCACAGGGAGCTCAGGGTGCTCTGTGAGGGTCTCTGATGTGCAAACCAACCAGAGAGCTCAGTGGGAACCAGCTCAAGGACAGGTCCATCTCCTCAGCACCATAACATGGATTCCATTCTTTCCCAAAGAAGAAGGGCATCAGCCCCTTTTTTTATCACAGTGCTTTTAACCCAGTGCCAGGGATCCTTCTTGGCAGAATTGTTCCAGGAAGGTGATGAAATAGAAAATTTGGGATGTGAACTCCAAAACTCTTCATTTTTTAATTTGGATCATGGCCTCTGTTTCAGAGCTGAGGGGAAGATGTACACTTTCTGCTGCAGTAGCTATTACATACAATTATCTGGGCCCTTTTTCAATTAGCACAATACTAATGAGGACTCAGGAGCATCTTCATCTGTGTCAAAATACTTCAGGGAAACCCTTTACAGCTTCTAATTTTCTCATGCATTGTGTGCCATGTTTATTGATTTTGGCTGTGTCTGTCAGATGCAAGAACAGTAGCTGTGACTTTGTCAAGGTTTGGAAGGAGGAAACACCAGTGTGAGCCTTCTTAAACTTCAGTACACTGGTTTCTGTCAGCATGTAGATGTATGCTGCAACATGAAGAACTGCTTTTAAGAAAGTGACAGACTAAATTCTGCTTTCTTCTCCAGCTTGCACATACAAAAGCCAGGAGTGCCGCTTGACCATCCATTATGAACATGGATTCTCTCTCACAACTGAACCACAGGATGGTGCCTTCTCCAAGACAATTGCACAATATCCCTATGAAAAACTGAAAATGTCCTCAGATGATGGGATAAGGATGCTTTATTTGGACTTTGGAGGAAAAGATGGAGAAATTGTAAGTACTGTGTTTAGAAAAGGGATGCATTTTACCATCTCTCTGTGGGGTGGAGAAGCACAAATGGAAGTTGGACTAGATGAGCACTGTAGGTCCCTTCCAACTGAAATACTTTATTCCATTGTGTCCCATTCTAACAGTTGGCCAGTGCCAGGTTCCAGTACCAGTATTTAGACACCGCTTTCTAGTACAGCACAATGATCTTGCTTTAGAGATAAACTAAAAGGACAGTTAAAATTGTAAAACCATACAAAGAGAAATGAAAGATTTGTCACATGTAAGAACAAACTGTAGCTCTAAATATCCAGATGTTAAAATTTTTGTATGTATCCATTTCACTTTTTAAATGATTAAGGGTGAAAGAACTTAAAAATGACACCTTGTTAATTCCAATGTACACACAGGGACTTCATGTTATGACAACAAGCAGTGTTTTACGTGGCTTTGAACATGTAGCTGCTGAAGAAAAAAAAGCTATAGATGTAGTGCAATCTGCAAAGGTCTCTAAGCTGTCACAATGCCTAAAAATAAGGGACATATTCCAATGAGCAGTTCAGATCCATTAATTATCAATGTAAACATAGTCTTTTCCTGCCAATTTTTCCAGCAGTTCCTATGCATAGTGGGTGCTTAATTCTAAACATCATCCATTTTTCTTTACATATACTATGCAAACTGCTTATTACCAGGCTTTTGAAGGGAACTTTTTACTAGCTGTCAATAACAGTTAAAAGATGACTGCTGGAAAGGTGTTACAAACGAATGTTTGAGATCACTTAAAAAATCACCAGCAAGGGTATCAGCAAAAACCAAATTTAATATTCAGCAACAGCATGACAGAGTTTGTTGGGAAGAGTTGCTCTACTCCCTACAGGACAATTAAGGCTCACCAAGGAAAAACAAGCAACAACAAAACCAAACAAAATCCAGGCAATCAAAACAGAAATGAACTGAGAACTATCTGTGGGGGCTGTGTGTATGTATTAAGGTGTGTGTGACAAAAGGATAGTGAAGGCAAGAATAGAAAGGAATACAGCCTAAAAGCTTAACAACACTCAAACTTTACAGTACTTTAGCTAATACCTTAAACCTAACAATTTAACCAAGGAACAACACAACTTATACCTAACTTTACTTAAAACTTAACCTGAACAATTTAAAAGAGGAATAACAGCATTTAACCCAACTTATGCCTTCGAAGTTGGACTTAGCAACTCAATAGAAGAACAGCAGTCCGCAGCATTTCACTTATGACTTAACCTTACTTACAGGCCTAACTTACTGAGATTTGTAAGGTACTTAAACATCTAAGAAAGCAGCATTTCTCCCAGATTTGCTATAGCATACATGCAGGCACATGCACACAGACAGAAGGAGTCAGTGCAAGCAAGGTACCTGTGAAAAATTCCCCTCAGAGGTCAGGGAAACATTCACTTTGGATGCTTTTGCATCTCCTGATGGGCGAAGGGTCAGGCCTCGAGGAGTGAGGGTACCAGCCCAGGACTCATCATTGTTTGGTGATCCTCCAGATACAGCAAACCCGAGAGTTTGATGGCTCTGAGAGGCCCTACTCAGAGGCACATGCTGGTCACAGCCTGCTGGAGTTCAGGAGAGCTCAGAGGGTCTCACTTTGGGCAGCTGTTTATGGGGTTACAAGCTAGTCAGCTTTAGTCATACAAATGTTTCATCCCAGCCATGGTTTGGGTCGGCACTTTCTTTGAAAGTGTGAGAACAGGAATGTTGTTCAGGCAAGGAAAATAGTTTCCAAAGTTGTTCATAAGGAAAACAGGAGCTCCTTAGACAGCAATGCTTCCTGGGAACATACAGTGTTTCTGATAAGCTCAAGAAGAGATGAGCCTAGGTGCTGCTTTTCAAGGCCAAGGCCTAATGAGTATTTCTCAGATTGCAGCCTGCAAAAAGAAGGTGTGAGGGGAGGCAGAATGCATGACCACAAAAGGCAAATGTGGTTTGTTTTGATTGACCTGGTTATTTGGCTTCTGTGCACACTGTCAAGTCTGTCATGCTTAGCAAGTACATGGTGAGATCATCTGAACCATGATGATGGAAAACAAAGTCTGACTTTGGTTTCACTGTGGCTGTGAGAACAGAGAAGCAACTGTGCACCACTGGCTGAAGGTACTTCAGCTGCACCAACAGCAGCTGCACTGGGCATCAGACAGAGCAGTCCCAGCACTATCCCAGGCAGAAACACCAAAAAAGATGGAGAGGTTGAGCCTCCTGGAAAAGTGCTTGCACCATCTGACTCAGTTTTCTGCTGTCCCCCAGGTGGATACAAGGCCAGAGGCACCAGGAGCTCACCTGCTTCCAAGATGCTTATTAGTTTTAGTAACCTAAATATTTGCAGCTGAATGCAAAGGAAAAACAATGTGTTGTAGAGAAGGGTTGTTGTTAATAGAAGCCTGTTCAAAATACCAGACAGCAGTTTGAGTACTCGGTAAATGATTTCTCAGCTTGATTTTTTTTTTTCTGTATTTTCAGCAACTGGATCTTCATTCCTGTCCAAAACCAATTGTTTTCATCATTCATTCCTTCCTGTCAGCAAAGATCACAAGACTGGGCTTGGTGGCATAAGTGGGATCCATCTGTTTCTTCAAAGAGAGACGGGGTAACCACACTAATCTGAAGGAAAGTCAACAGCAGCAACCTGTCCCATCTGGCAGCAGACACCAGCCTGGGACCAGGACTGGGCCTTGGTCATTTCTGCAGTCCTCCAAGGCCCAGGTTTCATTTTGACCAGCTAAAGAGATGGCATGACAAGGAAGACAAGGGATTTCATTGTAAATAATGGGATTTGAAAATCCCATATGAGACCGTAAAAGTGTGTAGTACCATCTGTGTAAATGTGTCAGAATCATAAATTGTGCCTATTTCAATGTACTTGTCTATATAGAGTAAGTAAAGGGCTATGCAGACAAGAGCACTTGTTGGTTGTGATGCAAGCCAAGGTTGGTTGGGGAGAAATCCTCTAAACAAGAATGTCCAGTCACCTGAAAGTACAAGATTCTTTCATTTATAATCTGTGCACCTCTTACAGAGGATTTTTCTTTTGGAGCACTGCCAGAACCTGTTGCATGAATACCCAGCAGAGCCTGCAAATACACACCTTTGAGTTGGACACTCTGAAACAATCCAGCTGTGGTCAGGGAACAGCTGGAGGGCCCCTGCCAGGGGCAGTTTCACATTAAGCAGTAACCACATCACCCACATTCCTAGTGATGGAGCCAAAGCAGGACCAGCCACAGGGATGGTACTGAGAGCCAGCACAGGCAGGAGTGTCCTTTGTTAATAAACACAAGGATGCACTTTTAAAGTGCCTTCCCAGAATGGCTTAATGAGATTCAGCTATTTGGGAGCCCCAGCTGAGGTAAAAGTTACCTGAATCCATGTTGAGGCAGATGTCACTTCTGCCAGGGTATTTCCATGGCAGTTTTCCAGTAGAAAGCCATACTCAGCTTCTCTCCTCCTACCCCTACTGAGTCACCCCCCTTTGCTCAGACAAGGCTGGTTGTGTGGTCTTCATAGAAGACCAAATGTAGGGAAGGAGAAAGAATTTTATGAGTTTTTGAAACATTTATTGAAGCAGCTCCACAAGAGTGAGAGAAATATGCCAGGGGAGGAACATGAGCTGCACTCCTTGACATGGAACTGCTCCTATGGGCATGACTTGGTGAGAACAGATTTCTTGCTGAGGAAATAACAAGGTGTTCATCTCCATGCCCACAATTTACTGATGACTGTTCTGCACCACAACTTACTGTTGTGACTCACTGAGTTTCAGCCTCATTCACAGCTCCCTGAGCAGCACAAAGCAGGCAGGAACGCTGACCTTCAGCATCAGAGACTTTACACACACAGCTTGCACCTGGAAGTGATAAACTGGCATCATGTCATCTGGTGGGAAGTGGAAGAAGCAAAACAGGGATGCCTCTTATATTGTTCTTCCTTTGTAAAAAGAACAGCTTCACACAGGGGTGGGGTTTCATCTGCTTTGAGAGTTTTGCCCCTAAATTCACACTTTGAAGGATGGGAAGTAATATTCAATAATGTACAGGTAGTGATATATTCAATGTTTGTGGATGTTCCATTACAACATTTCTTTTGTTCCTGAGAAAGCACATAAATTTCAACTTAGCATCACTTGGCTGGCAAAGGGGAAAATTAAAAACACAGCTGTTTTTAAGCTAAGTTTGAGAGTTAAGCATAAATCATGCTGTCTCTTCACAGCATAAGAACATGGTGATTTCCATAGGTATCTTAATCATCAAAATCAATTAAAATATTAGGATGATGGGTAATCATTGAAGAACAGCTCAGTGCCCCGCTGGAAGAGCAGCACCTCTCACCAGTCAAAGGCACACCAGGGAGGGACCCACCCTGCTCTGCACTTTGCTTTTATTGTCATGGTACTTGCACTTAAAAAATTTAATTCCTCATGTAAGTTATCAAGGTAGGAAATAACCTATTACATAACTTACCAGTAATTTCCAGATGGACATTTCTCATTTAGTGACCACTGCCATTCACACAACTTTCTGTGAGAGTTACTGGGGGCTCCTTGGGCTGGGAAGCTTCTAGGAGAGCTGTGAGAGGCTGAGAGCCGTCGGTACGGAGGGGGACGGGACTCTGAGGAGGAGCTCGTGTCACCTTACCAAGGAACCTGTTGTGGGAAACCTTTAAAAACCAGTTCAGGACATTTTTATTGCTGTTCCAAAGTATAACTTAAAAATTTGGAGACAGGCTCCTGTAAAAATTCCAGAGGTTGAAGTGAAAACTTGCATTCTGGGAGGGGTAGGTTAAATACATATGTAAACTATACTGCACTATTTCCTTATTCCTTTTAACACTTACAAATCACTGGAATGTTATACCTAACATGTATGTGCATTGTAAATATTACAAATTCCTATATTAGTGCCAACAATTAAATGACACAAAATGTAATCTAAGGTGCTCAGTGCTATATGAAGTTTAAGTGAATAACTAAGCAGTTTGCAAAGAAAATTCATATTATATATATTTATAGAAAAAAATAATGATAATTACAGATGCTATTTCTTCATTTTCAGATTTTGGACTGATTCATACTTGGATGGGATAGACAAATGAAATATGAACCTACTCCACATTTATAAGAGTATAGTGAATATTTATATTTTAGAGGAAAAGAATATATTTAATAAAGTCATTTATTGGATTTTTGTGAGGTGAGCTTACTTTGTATCCAGACAAACCATCTGGAAGGCTGTCCTTTGGTTTTGGGCTGGGAGAAATACATTTAAACTTCAGTGCTTCTGTTAAGAATTCTGTTACTTGAGAGAACAGTTAATTGCAGAGGCAGAATGACTTAAAAACTTAAAATTTAAAAAAAAAACAAAAACGAAATCCCGGGGATGTTTCAGGGCAGGTCATTCAGACATCTATACTGAATTTGCAATGCTTTCTCTGTTGCTTATACTGGACTAGGTGGTAACAGAACACTTATAAAAAATTAAGAAAAAGCAGAAATTTGTGCTCAAGCTTCTGCATTCAAGGACTGAGGCCAACATGTGCCTTTTTTATCTTATGAATGGTTATGGGAAAAGAGATTTTTTTTTTCTCCTTTGATTTAATTTTTAACTTAGTGGCCCAAACAGAAAAGCCAACTATGGGAATTTTAGCCTGTTCTTTCAGTCTGACCTAAGTTATGACTGAACAGCCTCATGGAAATCCTAAAAAGGGGTATTCCAGAGTTTCACCCCTTTCACTAAATAATGACTATCAGAATAAATAATGACTTATCAGAAAGTTTGTATAGCAGCTTCACCATGAGAACAATTTGGATACATATTGGAGCAAAAATGTTATTGGAAAAAATGTCATTTAAAGTGTTTGTTAATAAAAATAAAGCTGATCTGATTGTGTTCAGGGAATCATACTGGTGTTTCTAATAGTCCTGCCCTTCAAATGGAACCAGCATCTCTCTTAAAGTACTTTAGAAATCAGAACACAACTCTTTATGTGCTACCAAGCAAACCACCACCATAAACACCATGAGAATTGATCTTTTGCAAAGAACAAAACAAGTGTTTTCTCTCTGCAGAATGTTAGAACTCCTTCCTCCCACAGGACATGGAAGCACACTCCATCCAACTCTGCATTGGGAAGCCCAGCTGATTTGAAGACAGGATTGATCTGATTTCCATCTGAAAGGGTTCTCAGTATCCTCCTACCCATGCTTAAAAGTTAATTTGAGCTTCTTTGGTTTCACTGGAAGCAGAATCAGAGCCTAAAGAAATTATGTGCTCCAGAGCATTACACTGTAATTGATTTCTAAATTTATGTTATTTTCCATAAAAGTCAAACTGGCAGATTGATAACTAGCTGTTTACTGAGTCTATTTACTATATAGAGAGATCATTAATACAGCATATATTACATATTATTATATATATACACACTTTACTGTGTATATTATGGACACTTTTGAATTCAGGAGTGACTTTGATTTTAAAGAGCAGATATTAATAATATGCTCCTAAAATTTTGAGAAGCTCAGCCTGCTTGCTATAAGTGAAACCCCAGATTAACCAGGGAAAAGTTTAAATTAAATTTTTAAAATATTAAGAGAAAAAAAAAAACATTTAAAAAATTTAACAAAGATAATAACCTCTAGTTGAACATCAGCACCTGCTTTTCCCACATGGGATTAGCTTTTAATTTTTTTTCCTTCATCAGAATTTCCATGCTTGTATAAACCATTAAGCGGCATTAGAAAACAAATTCACAAAACAAATTCCAAGGGAGAACTGTGAACTGAGACAAAGAAGTTTGTGAATTTGGACAAGCATTAGTACCCAAGCTGAGTTCTGTGGTAGCCCAGTGATATTCATCAGGTAATTGCTGTAATATTACAAGTAATCATATCACCAAGTAATTGCAAGCACATCACATCAGTGCTGTGTTACCCCAGTCCTGTGGGGAATACAAGCACCTAACATGGATGGATGATGTGCTTCTACATAGAATACATGATGTTATTATATTATGCTCTGTTATGTGCTTATTATATAGGATGGATGGATTATGGGTAAACCATAAATGTGTACTGGTGAATATGACTTGCAAAAATAAGAAAGCAAGCTCCCAAAAAACACATAAGGCAGACTGGATATGGGGTTCAGCAGCCACAAACAAGAAAGTAACCTGAAGTTCAGAGACAAAGGATGATGTTTTACATTCTGCATCACCCAAATCACAGCACATCAGCTGAGCTGCAGGACTCTCACTGCAGGGTTTTGGAACTATGACAGATGTAAAATAATTTGGTTTAGTGCTGTTACAGGGGACCAGGTCAATTATTGTGCCTGCTTTTTTGTAGGTTAAGAGCATGGACAGGGACTGTTACCACAGCTCAAATGGGGCACAGTGTTACTAAGCCACAATAATAAACCAGCTACCAGCTGCCCTAAAAAGCCCCCAAAAGAAAGAGCAAATGAGACATGGGGAGCAGTGCATTAGTTCTGCACTGGGAGTTGTGCCAAAATCCAATATATCAAAATGCTTGTGTTTTCCTAACTGCTTCCCTGCTGATTATTTCAGGCCAGCCTTTGAGTCTACAGAATTAATTAAAACAATAACCACTGAATTCTACTTGAAGTACAAGAAAACCAGTTCAAAGTATTAATTACTTTCCTGAAGGTATTTTCTTTCCTCGTGGTAGCTGACCTCAAGGATTTCATGAAATGTAGACTTTCTGTACTTTTGCTTATCAACTTATGTATAATTATTAACTACAAAGTTTTTCCTAATTACAAATATACAAACCTCCCAAAATTAAGTAGAAAATACAACTTTCAGTGGCTTGCTTTACTATTCAGACAAAAGTGTCAGCATTCATGCTGAAGAGGTAAGGCCATAGCTTACATCTTTTCTCTCTCTTTTTGGAAGCAGAGACTTTCTTGATTCACTCTAACATGTTAAGAGAGGTTAATGTCTTGATTACTTTCTTGTTTTCTATCTTGAATGCAAAGAAATGTGAGCCATAGACAGTAATCATTACATTGGAGCAATTTTGTGCATGCACTTATTAAATGATTATTTAAATACCTCTCTTCAGTGCATTTCTATTTCACCAAATCACTAAAACTGGGGTGCTGCTGTCTGCAGACAAATGTAATCCCTCTTGTGAGTAGTTATGTTTGTCCTGGGCTTAGATGCAGAGTACTCACTGGAGCCCAGTGTCACAGCAGAACAGCCTCAGAGCTCTCCTACTGCAGCTCAGAGTGCAGTAAACCAAGTCCTGCAGAGTTCAGGGCAATGGTAAACTTGGGAACAAGGGAACAGAACAGGAACAACTCAAGATCCTGTTAGACATGAAAAACCTCCTTAGGGCTTGGCTTTACTGAAATAGAATTAAGCTAAGAATAACATCACAAAATGGGGAAGGCTCTTCAGAGAAAGCATAGATTTTACAGTATTAAGTCTAACCTCCACATGGTTTAGTTCAATTACTTTTTCACAACATTACATTTCACTCATATATGTACTGCTTAATCTGTTTGCCTACCAGGAGAATATAGCAAACAATAGCCCTGCATCTCCATCAGTTTTAATCCTGTTAAGTCTGTATGATAAATAGGAAATCCTTATACAGAAGGCTGTAAAGTACATTTATTTTAGTAAGTACTCCTCACCTCAAGAAAATACTAACTTGAATAATTACATTAGTACAAGCCAGGTACATGCCTGAGACTTAAGCAAACTGAGGCCAAATTTAGTATTTTATTGTGTTTGCAATACAGGAAGAAGCTCTTTTTGTCTCTTATACTTCAGCATAGCACACCAGCCCTTTCCCAGCTCTCACCATCCTCATTACCACTTTTCCTTTGATTTGCTTCTCCTCCAGGAAAAGAAATCTCAGACCTCTTCTTAGATTTTTTTCTAAGGAGTTTTACAAAGAGCATGCAGGAAATTATACTGAAAATTCAGCTTGTAAAACAATGAAACTTTGTTTAATGGCACCTTGCATAGTTTCAGGCCATGCTTTTTTTCTTCCTTATATTACAACACAGAAATAATTATGATTCAAATTCTAATTCTGTTTATTTTCACCTGCAGAATAGGAACTGATCTTAATTAGTGTGTAAAATGTTAATGGCCAATGCTGTAAACAGCTGTTTATACAAGAGGATGCTGTATAAGTAGAACAGAGGTCTTCACACAAAAAGGTAAAACAAAGTAGTAAATATCAATTAAATATGTGAGGTTTTTTATTCATGTAAAACCCAAATACACTGGTTGAAAAATATACAAAGCTTTATAAACCAAGCTATATTCCTTTTAAAAAACATAATAAATACACATATAAAATACAAGCTCTTTTCATTAGAATTTAAAAAAATTAAAACTTTTAAGTATAAAAAGTTTCCAGCCTTACTCCTGTGCTTGAAGAATGAGTCTATGTAATTACACTGACCAAAGTCCTCCCAGTGTGCAGATCTGTGTGTGCATTAGGCAGTATAATGCAACTCTAGTCAGAAGTGCTCTTTCTCCACAGCTCCTGGGAAGGTGTGAATAGGATCCACACAGTGCCTCTACTTGCCAGTCTTCTCCAAAACCCATTCAATCACCTGGGCAAATAAAGGAGAAAGGAAATAATTTACATACTCCTGGTTTTGAAAGCAATTTAGGAACATCTCACACACCTTATCAATTCTTTCCTTAGTCCTTTGTCACCATCTGCATGGTGTTTACTAAACAGGATTTAAAAGCAAACTTCTCAAGAGGAGAAAGTGGTGTTGATAAACTGAGAGGAAACAGCATTACCCTAGAATAGTATTTAATCTTACAGAATGCTTTGTCTTTAGGAAAAGGCATTCTTAGAACCCCTGAATTGAAATACTTCACCCCATTCTCTCCATATACCAGCAGCAAGGTGCACATAATGCCAAACAGCTCATGCTTCCCACACTGGAAGTTCCTAATGCCAGAGAAGAAACACTAAAGGATAATTTGTGCACTGCTGCTTTCCAAACAGGGCACTTGTTCAGACCCCTGCCTAGTCCTTGGCAATTATATTTCTGTGAGGTAATTTCAAAATACTCTCTAATACAGGGAGAAGCAAGCAGCTTAGGAGAACACCAATTTTAATGTGTTTTGCCAACAGCAAACATACAAAAACCTACCAGTTTTCTGCCCAGACCAAGATGGAGGTGAGAAGCAGGGTATCAGCACAATAGCCCAGTTCAACACCAAACATCACAACCCATATAGTGTTTGAAACCTTATCATCCATACAGAGTAATCCATAATGGAATACAGCACAGAACACAGCAAGTACTGCTCTCATAGAATAAATTCTGTGGGGACCTAGCAGCTTTCCTTTAGAATGTGTTCTATGACTTACCTATCTCAGTTCAAATTTTTCCATTTAATTTATGATTATGAAAACTGTTACTGTAATTATGCATGACACTTCAGGGTTTTTTCAGGTTTTTTTTCCCCCCAAATCATGGAGTCACATCAGTGTATTTCTCAGAATTTAAATTAGAATTACTTAATTTCTGGAGGAAAATTTACCTTTGTCCTTTGCTCTCTGCTGCTGTTCACCTAAGTCCCACATTACACACAAATAACCTCACCAGATATCCCTTGGGCTTACAGTTACTCACAAGCCTAATATTACTGATTTTCATTGCTTCTTTTAAAACATTTATTTCCTTTTATAGACCTGCGTATTACTTCCTAACCTTTGAAAAGAAAGGTTATTTCCTTCAACAGAAGAAAAGAAGAATTTCCTAATGATCCTAATTAAAGAAAAATCTCATCTCTCTTTCTTTTTTTGTTTCATTGATGTAGAAACATTTAGTATCTTCATTTCCATTTCTCACTGTGGCACATCATCTCAGCAGCTGTAACTAAAATACCATGAAAAAACTGGGAATTTTGCCTTGAGACTTCTGACAGAGAGAGAGTTTCTGTGAGGTCAGAGTGAAACGAGACCCACACTGAGGGAAGGCACCTTTTCATCTCCTTAAGCTGTGGACTAAACCAGCCTGCAGCCAAGCTGCCACACCAACATTTAGCCTTAGCTGTGTACAGGAACAAATAAACACATGGTCTTACCTGTTTAGCATTGCTATTTGCTGTTTTCTTCATTTCATCAAGAAGTCCTCTAGAAGTTTTAAGGTCCTAAATATGAAATGAAAAGCCACAGAATTCAGCAAACTCATATGGTCACTCTAATTTGGGTTGTTCAGAACAACAGAAGAATTATTTGACTTTGTTTTAATAAAAAAAAAAAAAAGGAAAATAATTTATATATATTCCAATGGGTTGCAGTTTTCCTTACATCAGTCCAAACCTAGTACTCAATTATGACTGAATCTTCATAACCTTCTGCACTATTTCCAGAACTATTTTCTTCAATGATATTCAAACTTCTTACAGTCTTGACTGAAATCCTGTTTCTATATAAACATGGAAATCAGCTGTGAGTTTAACCTGCAGTACAGAGTTCTGGCAAAGAACAGAGAAGCAGACATCAGAAAAGAAAATCAGTGCAGAAAAGGGAAAAATGGCTTTTCTGTTTTGCAGTCCAATTAATGGGTCCAACTTAATCTACTCTTTTAAACAATGCAAGAACAAAACTTTGCCTGAAGAGAAAGAAAATTAATTTACTACTTGTCTCCAGAGGAAAATGATACCCATGTTACCATGCTTTTGAATTATGCAGCAAATGAAAGGATTCAAAGGGCTTCCACAGACTTAGAGCTGCAAGACAGTTCAGGAGAACAAAATCCTGTGACACCTCTCTCTAGAAAGGACAGGATCACTGCCATATTCTTCCTTTTCTACTTTGAGTGGAACCATGAATCCTAATTTGTCCTACTCACACATCCCTAACTGCAGGCCTTTCTGATTTTGGATTAGGAGACCTTTCCTTCAGACCATATTTCAGGGAGATTTTGGGAGCTCTTTCAGAATGACTGCAGAACTTTGTTCCAGTTAAGAAGTTGTTGCTTAGAAGCAAGATGTTCTGATTGTCTGTCTAAGCACCAGTCCTGTTCAACTTCCATTTAGCTTCAAGCACCATTATTGAAGTTGACTAGACTGAGCTGGTTCACCCATAGTGATATAGGTTAAACTCATGCAAATGAACAGAACAGCAGCTCAGCTTGTGAGCAACAGCTTTTCATCACCCCATACTGTAATTAAGTCCATTTTGTGCTCAGACCAAGTAGCATGGGCTTCAGCATTGACTCACAGTCTCCTACATATTGTGGAAAGAATTCTCATCTCCCCTTAAACATGAGGTTGATGCAATTCTACAGCTTTCTGCTGAGCCAGTATGTGTTAGGTAACAGTGGACATCATGTCAGGGAACTGCAATTTCTGAGCCAGTTCTGTAAGCTACTTATTGAGCCTACAACTTCAGAGCAAAGGAGATACTCTACTGCTTCCTTAGCTCTTGCAGCTCTAAGTGAGACCTGACCTAAGAGACCCATGCTTTAGCATGTTATTTCACAAACAAGGCCACTGGTTTAGGTTTAAAAGCAAACAAAACCCCACTAAAATATATTGTAAAACTACCTTTTGCAATTGACAAGAAGTCCAAAGGTTTCTCCACACAATCTACACATTACTAACACACCACTGGGAAATATTAGCTTAATCAACTCTGAATATCCCACATGCTATCTCAAGTTTTACTTAAGTGACGCCACTCCTGAATAAGAATTAAGAACTGTAAGAGTTGTGTCTTCTAGTTACCTTTAAGTAGAACTTTGATATCTCAAACAGACGCTGGCTGCATGAGGCAAAGCACTTATGATCCTCTGCAATTCCATGGTTTTGAAGAGTCTTAGCAACCACCTCCTTCAACATCTTGGAAACAGTAGAAACACAATCAGAAGTCCATCCCAACTGCTGACATGAAAAACTGTCCAAGGAAAACAAAAAAGCCCCAAACAGAAAACCTGCTCTTTTGTGATCTTTAATCCATTGCCAAATCAGCTCACTGCCTGAATTTGAGCAGTGTTATTTAACAATCTATTTCCATTTCCTTTATTTTAAAAAATTAAGAAAATGCTAACATGTCAAGGCAATGTAAAGGACCAGTGAATATTCACATGGAGCTTGGAAGATAAAAAAGAAGTCAATATTATCTTGGGGTTTTTCTTGTCCAAAATAATATACATGAAAAGATCACTTTTTGCTATACTGATATTCATTTGTTTCATGTATCCATATAAAAAAAAATTTAAAAATCTGACACTAAAGTCTCATTAGAAAATTTTCTCTGACATTCTTTACATCAGAGATGTTTAAACTGTGCTGTAGGTCTGAATGAGTCACACCAATTTATGCTTCCTTGGACCATTCCAACTTGCCTTTGACAGTGTGACATTAACATTCTTGCAGTGTTCTCCTTGTGTCCTGAGATTAATTTAAAATTAGCATCACCAGGCTGGAAACAGTTTTGTGTATTGTATTTTAGAAGAGGCATTCCATATATATATATATA
>VZRX01013824.1:27173-50298 GCA_013398075.1 Notiomystis cincta
ATATATATATATATATACAGCTATTAATTAAACTTTATTTCACCAAATTATTTAACTGCTATCTCAATTAATGGATTTATAGAACTATTGGAATCTCTTGATTCTCAGAATAGTCTGTTACTCCACAATGCCACTGACCCTTCCAGCACAGATATCTCTTTGGTGCCTTTAGGTTTTATATTAATTGTTTATATTTCATAACTCCTATTCATTGATATTCATTTCCACCTTTTTTATTCCTCATTGTTATCTCTCTCAGCCTTAATTCCCTGGGCATGGTAAGATTTCCTTTACACACTTTTTCATTCTTTGCTTCTGCAGCACTCTCCTCAGTGCCTTCAGGACTCACTTACACAAGTGAACAGAATGAAATTTAGTAACAAACACAGATGAAATAGTTCACCTTGAGTTAAAAAGTTTTTAAAATCAAGTCCCATGGAAAGAAGTTAAACAGCTGCTTCTTCTAAGAGAACAAGGCAGATCTTTACCCTTGTGTGTTTCTGGGATCTGGATTCCTTCTCTGGCTTTGAGGCCTCAGGCTCTGCAGCTGAGCCAGCCTTGGTGGCTGCTTGGTGGCCTTGGCCAGGCTGTTTTGATGGCACTGCAGCCACAGAAACTGATCTTTCAGAGTGTTTCCTCGTCACAGCAACTGCACAGTGACTCCTGCTGCTTCCACTTGCCTGAGACAGGAGGGAGTCTGTACTCTCAGATTTGGTTAGCCTAGAAAGAATAATTAAAAAAAACATTAAAAATAACTTTCAGGTTTTGTACCAACTGTTTTAGTGCCGTTTTTTCTGCTAGGGAGGCTGCTGCTTTAGAGCAGTAAGTACTGAGCATTCTTGCACACAACATCTGAAAACAGCAGACAGGAAGACAGGATTCTATTCTGTAAAAATTTTCTATTAGAAGAACACTGCTGACTGGATTGGGCTCTGATATGTAGACCCATTGCACCTCTGATTAAAAAAGTCTAGAAAAAAATTGAAGAAATCAAGTAACTGAAAATAGAACTCTTTGGAAGAGAATTCGCCTCCCGTCTTAGGAAGAGACAAAACTTCTTGAAACTATCTAATTCCTTTTGGCCCTATAGGAATGTCACAACTCATCTTTAACTACATTAACTACAGGAAGTTGGGCATTATAGTTCTATGGGAACATTGTAATCCTTGATCCTTCAACTGTAAGAGTGTTAGTAATTCCAAACTCCAATTTACGAAATGTTAAGTACAATCACATCATCTTTTTTAACTATTCAGTAAGCTGCAAAAAATATTCTAAAACCAGACCTCTGTTAAAGGCTTTTTGTGATTAGATTGCAAAGGGTATCAAACTGGAAATAAGGAAGTGAAGTGTTACAGTAAAAAGTGAATTTGGAAATAGTGTTACCTAGCAGTTATTTTTCACTGACAAAGTTTGCATCTTCACAGTGAGGACAAGGTACAAAGGGAAATTTTAAAAACTAAACTTCCAGAAAAGACTTTAATAAACAAGGCTGACAATAAGATTGAATTTTGGTAGGTCATCTTATGCCAGCAGTCCTTTGGATTAGAAATTCAATTATTCTGTTTGTACAATCCTTGGCTTTCTAAACCTTTAGTTGTTTATTTGTCATGCAGCAGCACTGACTGTTTCAGTCCTAGATGAGGCTATCTGTCATCTTTTCAAAAGCACTTGAGACTTTGCAAGATATAACCCCAAATCTGTTAAATACAGTGTGCCTGTGCTGCATGGTTCTGATTAATCTAATACCACTGATGAGAGATCACACTTGAGAAAAAAAAAAGAACCTGCAGAAGAGGATTAAACAACTTGAACATTTGTCTAGATAGCTTCACTAAAACATTTTGAGATGAAACAAAGGATGCAGTTCAGAAGAGACTACGGAAACATTTTCATGCTAAAGATTCGTTTTATTCAGTGCATTACCTTTTCTTGGGATAAAAGCAATCCAGGTCTTTTGATCTGCGTTTTAGCCTTGATGTTTCTGTTTTGAATTCACTTTGTAAAGACTCTCCATCAGGGACACTTCCAGGCTCTGACAAGACTGCAGGAGATGGCAGAGGACTCAAGACAAGAGGCACAGGGCAGCAGTCTTTGGTGCAGGTAGTCTGAGTTTCATAGCGAATAAGACGAGTCTGAAGTTCAGCATATCCCACATCTCTCTCCAAGGCTCTTCTGTTATCTAGACAATATCTAAAATTGAAATTGGGTAGGAAACCTGTGAGAGAAAGTCTCTGCTTTATCACAATCAGAAAAACTTACCTTGGCAGTCATGTGAACTCCAAAACATTTTTTTTTGTTTGAACTGGTGAACTGTTCTGAAAGACAACTGTTCTTTTAACAGCCCACTGAATTAGTATTTGCCTGATGGATTCTGCTATACTTAAATCCAACTGCAACACAGAATCTGAATCATATAAAGTATATATACTATATACTGTAACTCCTTACCCTATATTCTTATAAGATTTCCATGAACATTAGCAGAATTTTTTCCTTGAACAAACTCTTTGAAATGCAACTTTTAGCTTTGTCTGAGATAAACACTGCTGTATGGGAGAGTTGTGTTTTTTAAGTACTAAGAGTACAAAAGATGTATCACTGAACAAGCACAAGCTTCCTATTGACTACAATGAATAAGTGGTTTAATCAAGCAAATCAACAGAACAAACTGTATTAACTGCAGTGGGGCTGAAAGATATGAACAGTGCTAACTCAGTGAAACATACATGTGAGGTAACACAAAATGCATCTTAACTAACTTTTCTGGGGTGTAAATGATTTCCAGGATTCCTTTCAAGAGAACAGTGTTTCACCACCCAGTAACTTACATTACCTGTACTGCAGGGAAAGGTAACATTAAATCCTGTATTATTTCAGTGTCTTTGTTACAAAGTGTTCTGAGCACTGTGAGCTATTGCTCAGCCCACCCTTCAAACTGCTCAGCAATTTCCTACTCTTGGGAACGCCAGACACATTCTTTACTTTTATCTCTTAACATGCAGTCATGTAAAATGGCTAGATCTGATGTTTCCACTTTCTTCAGAGTATTTTCATATTCAGGGAGAAATTAATTTTTCTAATAACTGGCTGATTAATCTGTTTCTACAGTTGAGGAAGACTTTCCACTGGACATAAATTCATTATCTGATAAGAGAGCAAGTTCTCTTAACTTAAAAATTTCAAGGTATTTAATTTTTCTTATTTATATTCTCACTCCTCTGAGTAGTCACATCCCCTATGAAGATGAAAAATCTATTTAACTTTAGAAGTTAAATTGCCATTTTACTCAGTGCATTAATGGCAATTGCCTTCTCTTTGCAACACAGCATTCAAGTGTCTGGCACATGTTCATTACACCAAAAATTTGATTTAATCATAAATGGGAACAGCCTCCCATTCATGAGTCCAGGTCTTCATGGGGGACTTCAACCATCCCAATAATCTGTAGGAGGGCCAATACATAGGGCAGAGGCAATCCAGGAGGTTCCTGGAATGCACTGGTAACTTCCTTCTCTGAGTGAGGTGAGGTGCTGTGTTGGACCTTGTGCCCACCAACAAGGAGTGGGGTGGTGAGGACTGTGAAGCCCAAGGGCAGCCTTGGCTGCAGTGACCATTAAATAGTGGAGTTTGAGATCCTCACAGCAGCAAGGAGAGCACACAGCAACCTCTTCCCTGGACTTCAGGAAAGCAGTTTGCCACTGACACCAAATTCTGTGGCATGGTCAGCACTGGAGGGAAATGATCCTATCCAGGGGCTTGAGAGGTGGCCCTGGGCAAACCTTAAGAGGATCAACAAGGCCAAGTGCAAGGTGCCACAGCTGGATAAGGGCAATGCCAGCACAAATACAGGCTGAGTGAAAAATGAATTCAGAGCAGCTCTGGGGAAAAAGATGTGGGACACTCATGTTCCTGCCCATGGCACAGAGGCTGCACTAGATGATCTTTAAGGTCCCTTCCAACTCAAACTATGATAAGTGCTACTCCTTGTTTTGTTGGTAAGACTTTACCTCTGAATATAAATACAGCAGCTGGGCAGATAAAAAGTGCATAGTACAAAACTCTTCTGCCCCATAACCACGATACTCTTGCTACAATGTGTTCTGGTCATACAGCTGCCTCTCACTCTACTGCTTCCCTCCCATACTGCTAAGCATGTTGTCCCAGTAATATTAATATATCAGGATCTTTCTCCTCTCCACAATACCCAGGCCTCCTTGTGGTCTATATCTGTCATATTTTGCTAGGAGAAGAGGCAGCACAAGCTGTGCTGTGCCTAATTTGAAATGTCAGGCACAGTCCTTGCTGAGGCCAGGCAGGGCAGCAAGAAACCATATAGCAACAGACAAGTGGCTTCTTCCCACATCTACTATATGCATTTCTCTTATCTACCCAGTTGCCTCTCTGTGCCACTTACTACAAATCTAAAAAGGCTAACAGGCTCATGAGTTACCATTTAGAAAAAGAGATAACTAAAGAGATAGGTGTGCTTCACTGCCCTAGAGAACCTGGCTAAAATTACCAGATATTAAACACAGGCTTAACCAATCTATTTGTAAAATTGATAGGAAAAAAATACCAGCAGCCTTGTTAGTCACATTCTGAAAATCCAGTAATCTGAAAAATGTGATTTTAGGAGGCAGCAGAAGTTTGCACAAAGACTGAACTGACTGTGCTTGGTATCCACTGCATTTCTTAAAATATACTGCACTTAGACTGTCTATATGGAAGTTTATTCTTAATTATCTACTCCAGCATTTCTATAGTCTTTTTCTTTTTCTCCTCAATGTCAATATTTGTATTTTTCTAAACTATGTTTTACACAGCTACATTATATGACAATTTGCCCATTTGTTTGCTTTGACAAATAACTATTGCTGGCTGGCTGGGATTAACCAACAGTCCTAACCACATGGATCCCTTTGAACATTGTTACCACTAACACATGCCTGCTGGTGTTTTCAGGTGCCCTGAGCATACAGGTAGCATCACAGCAGGTCTCATAAACCTTCTGACTATTAGCCTGAAGGTGTCTACAATTAAATATCAAAGCAGAAACTATGTATGTACTTAAAGCATGTGCTCCCCTAGGAATTTGATATGTACTAATGAAGCCTACTTCTCTTGCCATTTTTGGTTATGAATTAAAATTTTCAGAGACACTGAGAATAGACAGAGCAATATAACTGAGAAAAAAACGTTCAGTGTTTCTACATTACCATCAGGGCAGGAATGCTGCAATTTAAATCAGTGACTAAAATAAAGGTAAGAAAGGGAGAGGTGCAGTTGTCCCAAGAAAGGAAAAGGATACATAAAACTTTCCATAATTAACATATCCTTAACATGTTGCTTGAAACGTTTCTAATTATATCTAGACTGGAAACTAAAAAATAAATCTGGGAAAAGAAGCCAGGACACTTACTCAAGTCCATGATAATGGCATCCAGCTGCTTTTTCAAAAGGCAAACCTCTGAGTTTTCGTGGAGTAAGCTCTGGTGTCAAAAGAAATGCATTTTCACTAAAAGGAGAAAAATACAGATCTATTTTAACCAGTTACCATTGGGATAAATTACACTTCCAAAAATCAGAAACAAATGCCTTGACACAAGAAGACCAAAACAGCATGACTTGCAGCTAAGTCCCTAGGATAAAGCATCAATGGAAAATTAAATCTGTAATGAAGTGAGAATTTAAGTTCAACTAATTCCCGCTGAGCTATTATTGTTACAGAAGCTCTCAGACATTTCTTAGACAGTTAAGGTCACTGGTCCAAATAATTTACCAATATAACCAGGCAAATACCACTCCATGTCACAATGAGTAGTAGAATGAACTGAGAGGAACTGGGAACTGACCTCCCATTTCTCAATCACACACTTTAAGTAGCGAATTCCTTCCCTTTAGCTTCAAGTTGTTGCCTCACCTAACACTCATCTTTCCCAGACTTCAGAACTAATGGCTTGTCTCCTGGGATATTTCAAACCTGGCTAGTAACTTTCTGCAGCTAAATTATATCACTGTATTTATTTGAAGGTATTTCAACAGAATAAGCCATAGCAAGGCAGATAGAAAGATCTTGCTACCAGATCTCAACATATCCTGACATTTATCTCTAAAGAAGGGAAGAGACAAAGGCAAGATGTAGCAGAATCTAAAACATACACATTGTTTCAAATTTTATTCATATAGTCTGCCTCTGCACCATTTCCACTGGAATAATATGAGAAAAACATCCAAGAAAGATGTGATACTGAATCAAGCAAGATGATAATTTGGAAAGACTGTCAGCCAAAACTGTAATCTATCAAACTTCTGTTTAAGTTCCAAACTGGAAAACAAGTGAACATGCCTTTAAATCACCAGTGTCTCTCTCAAAATCTCTTCAATCTTTCTGTTGGTCAGGAAAATCCTTGGGTGTGTATTCACTGTCTTTGATCACCTACTGTGCAAAGCTCCTCATTATTGCAGAGAATTTAGTCAGAGCATCTGCTAGGGCAGCGAGCAGCTCAGACCACAGTGTTCCACTGGACTCAAGTGAAATTCAGATCTCACTCATCTGTAGGTCAATGCAAATAATTCAAGAGACTCAAGGTATTCTTTGCTATAGTGCTTCTCTGGAGGCTTTGAAAAAAACTCAAAGACTAAAAAAATAGATATTTGTAGAGAAAAATTATTCACTTTTCTCTCCACACTAGTTGCAAGGAAAATCTTTTAGCCAAGATTCTAAATCTTCTCCACTCATTAACGACTCAGAAAGTGATTCTAAATCTCTACAGCATATTTTCTGACTTGCTTGAATTCTCTACTCAGAACATATTTAGGATAGTTTCAGAATGTCAGTAAGTACTTTACAGAAGTCTCAAAAATCCTACAGAACATCCAAAATACTACAGAACCTTTCCCTCCCATGAGCACTTTCATTACATACAATGCAGACTGAAAAAGGATCAAGGACTGTATCAAATAATTGCAATATAGATTATATTATTCAATATTAAAAAGGTCAACAAATATAACTCTGGTGACTGCAAAGACTGTTTTGCTTACCTAGCAAATAGTACAGGCTCTGCTTCTACACACACTATCTGACTCTTAGAGAGTCTGGCCTTAACTCTAACAGATGTTCAGATCCCAAAAATCACTCCCTTAACTCCATGTATCTATCTTCCTGCTGAAAAAGCAGTGGTAAATACACTAATACTTACCAGCAGACACACTAAGTTAAATACACCCAGCTATTGCCTTTTCTTACTTTGCCTCCCCACCAGGACTGAAAGAAATCACACCAATAAAATTAAAGCTCTGCCACAGCAGCTTCTGCTTTGCTAGGAATACTCTTTTGGAAAGGGACACATAGGGCAGCAGCAGCTTGGCAGGGCTCTACCAGCACATGTTTGTGCTTCAGGTGATTATTTTGTTATTTAAATGCCTAGGACCAACATCATCATCTCCAGCCATTTCAGATTCTGAAACAACTAAATAGCAAGACTGACTGGAGACCAAAACAGTTGATTTCACTGACAGGTATGTGATGTAAGAATGGTTCAAGTTATAAACTCAAAGCCAGTTAGACCATTCTGTGACTCTCACTCCACCCTTCTTTACATCCCCGTGCATCAGCAGTGGGTGTGGTCTGCAGTGGCTGTAACATGCTGATCCCTACCGCCGGGGAACCTGGAGTGGCTGCAGATCCCCCACGGGCAGCCCCTCCGGGGTGAAATACTTCAGCAGCTCTTTGGCATCCAGCAAGGTCAGGGACTCCCGCTGGCTGTCCTTATGGCCCAGCAGCTGCTCAGAGGAATGTGCAAACAGAGGAACCCTGCAAAAAAGGAACCAAGCAAAGACCAATCTAAGATTTTTTTTTTTTTTAAATAAACTCATGGTATTCATAAAGAAATTAAATCATTGCTACCCTGGAGCAATTAAGCTAGTACCAAAGTAAAATGAACAAGGTTGCTCTTTGAGAATGTTCACGTAAATGATCATGAAAAAGAACATGATAACTGGTGCAAATTCTCTAACATTCTACTGAAGGAAGTAATTTCTTCAAGAATTTAGAGCTTGGTTATGAAATACAACATGGGAAGAAGATTATTCATCCCTTTTTTTCCATCATACGACCAAAAATTCGTTCCCATTTAAAAAAAATATACAATATACAGGAAAGGAACCATAAAGCCACTATTGCATGCAACTCTCCACTCTTTTTTAGTGTCTTCAATCAAGTATATCAAAGTTCTCTCTTTTCTACTGTTAAGCAACATGTTGTATCCTGATGCAGGATAAGAAAGATAATCAGTTCAGATTATGATCAATGAAACAAACACTGCCTATGTAACAGGAAGGTCCTCCAGGAAGCTTTTTGACAACTAATTAAAAGGAAGAACTTTGCCTGTTTGAGAAACAAAAGCTAATAATAATAATAATAACAATAATAACAATAACAATAATAATAATAATAATAATAATAATAATAATAATAATAATAATAATAATACCATCCCTGAGAAAGCAGATATCTAATGTGAGAATTTCTCACATGCAGAGCTCCAATCTAAGCCATGGCCAACTGTGGTAATTGAAAGAGAGAAATGGGATGGAAGTGACTCAGAAAAGGACAGTTGGACACTTGGCTCTACAGGTTTGTCAGCAAGAACATTAATACCACCAGAGACCATTAAGTCACAGAATCACAGAATAAGCTGAGTTGGAAGGGACCCACAAGGATCATCGAGTCCAGCTCCTGGCCCTGCACAGGACAGCCCCAGGAGTCCCACCATGTGCCTGAGAGTGTTGTCCAAACTCTTCTTGAGCTCTGTCAGGCTGCTGCTGTGACCACTTCCCTGGAGAGCTGTTCCAGTGCCCAAACACCCTCTGGGTGAAGAACCTTTTACTGATATCTGACTTCAACCTTTCTTGACAAGTCTTATATAGTGAGAGCTCAAGTGAAATCAACAGGCTCTATTAAGTGACACAAAACCCGACAGGTTTCATTTAAACAGCACTGAAGGAAAAACATAACTAAATATAAATTTCAAACATAAAACCAACAGGCTCTTTGACTTTAAAATTACTTGATATGTGATATTAAGTATTTAGGAAATATGAGGAGAATAGAACACATTATACATGTTGACAAAAACTGCTCAATTATCTCTATTATTTAGGGCATGTTAGGAGAAAGAAAAGCTTTTGCATGTTTTCCTACCATGGCTACTATTTTCTAGAAGTGTCATTTTGGTAATTTAGTTTTAGAACTCTTCCACTTTTAGCTAGCTCCCAGCTGCATTTAGTCAATAAAAATCAAAACAATACTTCTTTAAATACCACGAAAACACACCTTTGGAAATTGACAGAAAAATAGTTTTAGCCTTAAGCAATATTTTCTTTGAAAGATTATCAATATATTTGAAAACAGTTTACACAATGGTTATCAACATATAAAATTCCTCTACAATAATGTTCAATGGCTACTCCAAAGAAAATCTCCAGTATTTCATCGTTACCTCATTTTTTGTTTGTTTTTTTCAAAGTTTTCCAAATTCTGAAGAACATGTCTTTCTGGCCACTCCAATGGATTTGGCTCTATTAAATCAGTCTCTGCAAGAAATACATGTTGGACAACCCTTAATAATCTTATTCCTTAAAAAAATATATATAACAACCATCTTTTATATATAAAAATAAATATTCCTTAATGCCTATCTCTAAAAGCATGTAAATAAAAGAAAGATCTATCTGGTGACACAATCAGAAATGTTTTCTGGACAATTTTTTTTTGGCAAAATCAAAAAGGAAATAGATAATGCAAGGGTAATTTCAGTTTGTAAAATAAGCCTAGAAAGCTACTTTACTTTTCCTTCCATGTTTCCTCTTTGGGTAAAAAGACTTTACTCCTTTTAGTAAAAGATTGACAACCAGTATGAAAAAACATCCAAAGAAAATAAACAGTGCATTTTGTAAATAAAAATACTTACCACAAGTCACAGTGCACGCCCTGGTTTTATTGGAGACCTTCTGCAGAAGAGGTTTAGGAAGACTAGTGCTACATAGGTCCAAAAAACATTCTCTTGTAAGTTTTAATAAGCTTTTAAACTCATTGGTAGAAATAACTGCAGGCTGCTTGGTCAATTCCTTTCTCTCTATAAAAGAAAAAGGAAAGGTACAGCACCTGCTAAGTAACAAAGAACAACTGAAGCCTGCAAAAAACAATTAAACAAGAAAATCACCACCCAAAAACAGTAACAGTAGTTAACTTGACACTTACTATTGTACCAGTAAGAAAGACAAGGGTGGTTTATTCTACAGACAAGTGAGAAAAACAGCAGTGAGAATAGCTGAAGTCACACCTGATTCATGTTTTTACAGATATATGCATTTCTGAGTATATCCAGGTTTGAGTCCCCCAGAGACAAATATCTGGACTTGCTGAGACTAAAAGTGAAGGGCTCCAGTCTGCAGAGCCTCCCACCCACCTGTTTTTACTGCTGTTGCAGGAGTGTGGCTCCAGTATAAACTGATAGCCTGTTCTGGTCTCTTTGGTCAGAGTAGTAAGGGTCAGGTAATTCTGGTATGAATTAGGACAATCAGTGAATCCCAATTGCTCAGTCTTTAAATGGAAATTGGTGACCCACTCAAAAGAAACTAAAACACAAGCTCTAAAGCAAGACCAGCCTCAGGGATGAAGCAGACTAGAATCTGAGAATAGCTGTAAGTTAGCAGGGCATGTGGGGTGGGAGACAAGATTACTTACAGAAATCTTATTTTCTTTAAGCTGCTATTCTGTTAATGATAATACACTTATCTCCACAGCATACCATTTTCAATAAGCCAGCCAACCTCTCTGAAGCATTTTTTCTTTTAATTGAGTCTCTTTAAGCAATGGACTTAGGGTGGAAAAATATCAGGACACTCAAATGTACTTCTCTGCAAAGTCATAAAAATCGAAGCAGGATGACCCTTCATGCTTTTATTATGAATGATGCATCATTCTTTAAATACCACTTAAATCTCCAATGCATAGTTAAAATTTTAAAAAGCTGAAAAACCTAAACCAGAACTCTTACTTTTGTAGAAGGCATATCCAGAAGCAAAGGATTTTGGGGAAATCATCACTGAATTGCATAGAATTATTTCAACACTAAGCTAAAAATTCAGAGTTTTCATTTAACAACTACCAACACTAATTCAGTGTTCTCTTTTCCATTATCAGACAGATAACCATGGATATACTACAAAGTATTTTTTTTAAACTTCTGCTATTTCTTCACAAAGTGATGAACACACTTTGGTTGTCAAACACCTTCAGTGTTGTAAGGTGAGCCATCCCATCCAATTTGAAATAAAGACCTTTCAAACACTAGAATTGAGAATTACCAGAGCTTTCTCATTACTTACTGAGATACTCCTTCAAGGCAAACACTTGGAGACGAGACAGTTTTGCTTCTCTCTGTACAATCTCCTCTCCACAATAGCATGGCAGGGACTTGATCAAGTCAGAAATATGAAAATCTGTACAGATTGGGAGAAATTTTGATTACAAATCTTTCTTTGGAGTCATTACTTAATAGAAGCTATAAACACAGGAAACATAAAAGTCTCATATTCAAAGGAAACAACCAGACTTTCAAATATGGCTAATCATTGAAAAATCAAACAAATCAATTCCAATTGAACCCCAGAAGGATAATTTGGAAGAGATGCCTGACTAGTATTTTTGAATTTCTGTGCAAAACCAGTATAATAACAACAACACAATTAACATGACTAACATTTAAAGAAAGTAAAAAGATCCAAAGTTTGATACCAGGAAAGAAAAGTTTTATCCCAACATATGGTCAAGGACTTTCAGTCTTCTGACACTGCACTAATGGGATTTTAATTAGGATAAATGGCAGAGTAGTCAGTCATATCGCACACAGATTTATTTCAATAAGAAGGAATTAAGCAGATAAGATGCAGGTCACTGTGCTCTTATCCTTTGCCAGTGTTATTGATACAAATACAGGAATTAGTGCAGTTATTGGTAGGTGTAGTTGTAACATGACAACTAGTCCATGATAAATGTCTGCATACCTGCTCTTCCCCAGTGGAGCAGTTAGGATAGGAGTGCCAGCTCATACCCTAAACACTCTGCAGTAACATGGGCATCTGTAAAGGAACTGAAGGTGATAAGGAAACTCAACTTACCTACTGGCCTAGCAGTTTTTATTTTAAATCATCAGTGAAACAGGATTTTCCAGAGATATTTATCTAGATTTTTGGCATGGGCTGGTCAGTCTTTACATTAACAATAAATACTTTCTAAACTTTAAGCTTTCACAAATTTGTTTTGCATTAATATTACCTGTATGTCCCTTTACAATGAACAATTTTCTACTAATCCCAATTATGAGAAATGACAGATAATAACTTTGCAAAGTCAATTTTAAAAGTGTTAGCAATAAATTCTGTGAATAAATAAGCTCTTATTGTATTTTCTTATAGATTTGGAAAAATATGGTTAAGACACATTCATAAAAGATGGAATACTCCTTCTTGTTTTCTCCCTTTTAATACTGACTGGAGTGAACGAAAGGAACTTATGAAATTTAGTAACAGTTGCCTGCATTCAGATACTCATTAATAAATAAATGATAACTCTTACCTGACTCTGTTGCTTCTGCTTTTGCCTTTAGCTTTCCATTTACTGCAGCAAGAGTGGCCATCCCATTGATCTGGCAAGCTGAATGAATCAAGGTTGCTTTACATCCTCCAGAGCCATTGCTTTGTAGCAAGAAATAATATCGGCAGGATTCTCCTTTCAGTTCAACTTCTGGAACTTAACAAACACCAGGATATAACTGTGAAACACCCTCAGGAAAACACCTTTAAAACAAACTATATCCACCATCAAAATTCTTTCATTTGCTTTCTTCTGTTCTGTGAGAAACCTTACTAACATCTTTGGAGGACACACAATAACTACAGGTGATGCTCACCCCTGCAACGCTACAAACTGAAGAGTAAAATAAATGAACTACAGCAGCAAAGCTGAGGTGCTCTATGCTGCTGGCTAAAGCAGCACCCAAAAACCAGCACTGCACTCCTGTGATGAGGGGGAGCTCTCTAATGCAGACTACAAGGTACACCTGGAAATTCTAACCATTCACAAAGAGAAGTTCTTTAACCAGGCTAAGTAACAGGCAAGCCTTTATCTGGCAAAGTTACATTTTTGACATGAAATAATGAAGAGAAGTTTCTGTTCTGGTACGTAAAAACAGGCTTTTTGCATATGTGCATTGAAATAATGTAAATGTTCAATGGAAATATTGTACACACTCTTCCCAAGGACACTGCATTATTCATTAACAAAAGCTTCACTTCCTGCTTTACCCTTGTGCCTGGATGAGAGATAAAGACATTCTATTTTTAAACACTGGCATATAGTATGCAGTTTTGGAAGTAAATTAATGTGGGACCTGACAGTAACAGTGAAAGGATGGGTTTACTTTTTTTTTAACATTTTATAGCACCTTGATTGACATAGCAATCAAGATAATTAATGTTTTTTGATGTAGTAAGTTTAAAAGTCAAATGTTTTCATTTCATAAGATATTTGCAGTACTGTCTCAATAATTAACTTGACAGGAACTTCACATTTATTAGTATCATAAATTTTTGTTAGCAACAAATATGAAATATTCCTGTGTTTGTTGAAAATTTTAAGTTGGACTCAGAAGGGAAAAGAGGGCTTGCCTCCACTTGCAGGCACATTTACTGGCTGAGAAACCTCCCCCCAGCCTCGATCTGCACTAATTCTCTTCTCTCACTTTCTGAATCAGATTTCCAAGCACTGGCACAGAGTAGGAGAGTCAGCTGCCACCAGTACAGCCCTACAGGGAAGGGGCACATTGTCAATCACAGGTTTAGCACACTGCCTCTCAGGTGAATGGAGGCATGCAGCATTTCTTAATAGTCTGTATTTTCCCAGGAAGAGACTGAAATTAAATGCAACTGCACTGAAGAACCTCTGGAAATGCTAAATGAGAAGGGAAGCTCCTCAGTGAAGTGCACTGGAATTCCATCTGCAGAAGTAAACCCCTGTGCCATGGATTTTACAATCACCTTAGAAAGATGTGTGGAAGTTGGATCTTAATTGACACACCTGACACAAAAATGGTTTAGAGGAGATGCCTTGTTTTTCCAAAGCTTCCCATGATACTATCATTTTTTTTCCCTACAAGTGTGCATAGCTGAACTTACATTCACCAAATCTTCTCATGTCAGTGAAGATTACAATCACTGACTTAATTTTATGGATGCTAAAAAGAGAATCCCAAATGTACAGAAAAAACTCACCACAAATATATATATATAACCTACATGTAACCACAACAAAACATACATACCAGAAATGCCCTTGGGTTTCTTAGCCATATACTCCTTCCATTTCTTGGTGCTCAGCTGGGCAGGAGATGGGATCACTACACTGCTTACATTACATGGCAATGTAAACAAAGCTCCCACCTAAATAAGGAGAGCAAATATGAGACATGCAATATTAATGAAACCTGGTTTGTATTTAATTCCTGAGCTACTGATTTGGCATTATTTCAAATCTACCTGAACTGAAGAAAAACATTTCAACATATCTGTCATTCACATTAATCAAAATGGAACTGCATTTGACACAAAAGCTGTAAAAGTAGTGTTTATTTTTGGGTCCAGTTGAGAGATCATTAACTGCTGAATTTCCATTTCATACATAAAAATGAATTTATCATGTACTGCAAGTCTCTCAATAATCTAGCTACAAATATTTTTGTAGAGTATTACCCAGAATGAAAAGAGAATTCAAGGATAATAGTTGGCATCAGTGATTCTGCATTCCTATGAAAAAATTCTTTTTTTTTCCTTTCTACATATTACCCTTGCCCCTTAACCAGGTATTGGACTATGTTTATGTCTCTTTGTAGACTTCAGGCCAATAAGCACTAACAGAAAAATTGCACATGTATTTGAATACTCAAGCAATAAAACAGTGCTATTACAGGTATTAGAAAAGCCTACAAATATGTAATATTTCCAGTAACAGACTGAAAAAAAATCCCTATGAGAAATTGTTGTTTTTAAAATACATTCAATTCAACATGTGCACACTCTAAAAAGTAACCTGAGAATGTGTTTTCACTGTTTGGGCTGCTTCTTTTAAAAAACTAATAGGAATATAAGCCCTTAGATGGTAAAAGGTGTATGACCCAAGGTTCAGTGTTCTTAGGTAAAATGAAGATTACCTGGGATATTTACTAATATAAAATCATTTTAAAAGATCCTTTTGGTACAACACTAGAAAAAGGACCTTCTCCTTTTCTGGCTAAGCTAATGAAGAACAGAGTAGTAGGGGAGAGAAAGAGTTACTAAAAACCCAAATAACAAACTGAAAATGAAACAATACAGCCTGATAATGGGATACCATCTCCAGAGTAAACAAAAAAATATATTATTCATAATAACTGTATCAGCATTTTCAAAGTACAAGTTTCATTTTGATTGGCACAGATTTATTTTATAAAGACTAAAAAACTTTCCTAAACAAGATTTATTACTTTGTATGCAAAGGTGATAGAAAATTCAGGAAAAACATCTTCAAACTAATACTGTGGCTATGAATTATCTCACTATCATTCCAAGGCAGAGGAGGGAGGGAAAATGTAGGACTGTAAATGTTTCATGAACTCTTTTTATCCAAAATCAGAATATGCACATATAAAATAAAAAGCTTACCATTGCACAGTAGTAGCCAGATACATTTTGCAGGCTGCACACATGCCTGCCTTTTGCTAAAATAATCAATAGTTCAATTATGAGAGCACAGAAATTATCTGTCAGAATAGGATTAAAAAGTAGAAAATGTTTTAGGAGATGGAAACTTAATTGAGATAAAGAGAAAACTGTTCAGTGGATATGTATAGCATGGACCTTTAAAATGCACATTTGCTTTACAACTAAATATTGAAGAAACTTACACAGAGACTAGGTCTAAAAATATTATTCCTATATCTTTTAAAGGCAACATACGTACTTTCATTTTTCTGCTATACATAAATAAAAAGTTTTTACCTTCCCAGAGAGAAAAGAAATCTGGTCCAAAAGCAGTGTAGATGTCTCCTTGGTATTCTTTCTTGACAGGCTCCTGAACAGAACAATTTAAGGAACCTCACCTTCACAAAAAACTATGCATCTCTATTTTACAAATCAGGTTACTATCATATTTGAAATAAGCACTTCAAGCATCTAATTCCTGATACTACAGTATCACAAAACATAAAAACCTCACTTTCCAGGTAAAGTGATACACTTGAAAATGTCATATGACAAAATACACCACTGACATCTCTATTACAGAGAGACAGAAAA
Source organism: Notiomystis cincta (assembly GCA_013398075.1). Taxonomy (NCBI): domain Eukaryota; kingdom Metazoa; phylum Chordata; class Aves; order Passeriformes; family Notiomystidae; genus Notiomystis; species Notiomystis cincta. Next base: position 43,572 of record VZRX01013824.1, read on the forward strand.
AGATATTTATATATTCAAAATTATGGCAGGCTTATACATCCCAAGGTATTATTGGTAGACCAAGGCTTGTACCAAAAGTACATACTTTTAAAAGCCATCAGTAATACACCTTGAGGTCTCTGCAGCACACACACTCAGGAGAGAACAACTCTGCTCTAACTTGCCACTGCACAATAAAAACACAGTTTGTAGACAAATGTTCCTATATTGTGAAGGATGCTACAATCATTCATTAGAAAGGCTTGAGGTTTTTTAAACTTACACAGAACATTTCTCTATTCTTTTCCCACAAATAACATGCACATCAACAAATTATATGTGCAATAGTATCAACAACACATGGTTATTGCTAATGTAATTTAAATTTCAAAATTAAAAAATCCAGCTGTGAAGAATCACTATGACTATTTTGGCAGGCTAGAATGGAATGAGCCCTTGCCTATCCTCATCTCTCATGCTTGCATGGGTAGATCCTGATCATTTTCTTTCTGCAATTATCAGTAGTAGTTTAGATCTTTAAAAAAAGGATACAGCTCAAACTCCAGATCTGATATGAAAATGGAAGGTAGATCAGAGAGCATCACCATCTGTAAAAATTCCAGTGCAGGACCATAGTAATGAAAAACCTGAAAAGAGATCAAATAAAAACCTGTATAAGTAACACTGTATATGATGTTATATCAGCAGAAGTTCCTGAAGTGTTTTGCTGCAGGCATTAGCCTTACAGATAACATCTGGAAGAGGTATAAAGGAACACAAAAACATTTCACAATATCATATGAAAAATGATAATAATTAAACCAAGGAAGGTATTTAATAAATCTGACTCTGTAGAATGTCACCACTGTGCATCAAATGCGTTCTAACTCTTACCTAAAATAAAATAAGATCTACCAGGAACAGACAAATGAAATACAAAATGCACATGTTTTCACAATGAAAATAAATTCCAAACTGATACCAATTTTCATAACACTCTGTTTTTTTTTTATCAACACATAATTCTGGAGTTCCATCAATTATCCATTTCCAGTAGAAAACATGAAACAGCAGGAGTGGAAAAAAAAAACCCAAACCTAAACAAACTTTCTAAATTAAGTGAGAAAGGTTAAATAAATATGGAATTCATAATATAAGTCTTTTGAATATTAAATTGAACAAAGTCTTGATTTCTACTTGAAAAAAATTTGCTATTGTATTCCTAAGAACAAACAGATGAAATTCTGAAGACCTGAGAACACACAGGAAGAAACAAAGTATTCCTCAATCTTATTCAAACATTACTTCTATACCTAACTTTCAGTTCTAAGTTTTCCTCAATTACTAATTTTCTCAGGAAAGTAAAACAGATGAATTCTTAAAGAAAGATCAAGAATAATACTTGCTTCTGGAAAAGTATCAGTATTCCTTGATTGCCACTCTTTTTTAACAGCAAAGCAAGAACTTAAATTTGCAGTCCTGAATGTCTTGGCCGAAGTGCTCTTTATACAAAATTCTGGAAAATCTACTCCTGATCCAAACTGGAAATAAAAAAGAAGACAATAAATGTGTCAAAAAGAGATAAAAATTATTTCTCTTCAGACAGTTAGATGTGTTACTATTTTTAACAGTAAGTATTATAAATTTTTTCATCAGATCTGTAAAACTAAGAAAAAATACTAGACTTAGAAAATCAACTACTAAATCCAAAACCGTAATACTGAAAATACAAACAATGCCACAAAGCTCTCAGTTTTTGCAGAAACATCAGATGTATGCTTCCAACAATGACTTACAATTACATGACAATGATTTGTGATAGATACAAAACAACCTAATTTTTGAACAGTAAGTTCTAAGAAAAACATTTCAGAGGAGAGCATCTGGATTTCTGAAGTTCAGATCTTGATGCATTGATCTCATTTATTTTATCCTGCCACCCACCCAGACACATTGCACATTACCTTTGAAGAACATGGTTGAAACCAAATTTGGCTTAAGGCATAAAATGTACTGCACAATAAATGATTTGAATGAGGTACAGTTACTTTAAAAAATAACAATCACAATAATAAAATAAAAGTTATTTTACCTTTCTTTCCCATATCTGAATCTTTCCTCTCCAGAGTTCATTTAAATCAATAATATTCATGATATCATCTGAAGATACAAAGTCTGCTGACAGATAGTCTGCAATCTTTTGCCAGCTACTGTAAAAATATAGAAGAATTAATCTTACTGAATTTAGCATTACAAATAAACATACAGTGCAGTTTGACTGAATTTATCTATGACCTCTTAGCATCCAACAATCTTGTGTATGTCAAGGCAGACACTAAAGCTTTATATTCCACAAAGTAAAAATTATAGAATTGCTTGTTCAGGTTCTGTAAAGGAACTTGGTTCAAATGCTCCATGAAAGTGACAGCAAAGAAATTTGACTGACATCAAATAAGACTGGCAATAGCAAGCTGAAATACAGCATAGCAATGCTGGGTGCTAGAAGCTGCAGCAAAGCCTGGCAGCCATCAGTGGGGCCATCACTGGTCTGTCCATGGTTTGCACCATTTTGTGTTTTAACCTTCTACATGGAGATGTGACTGCAGCACGAGCATTATCAAATTCAACAAGAGAGGGAACAGCCACTCTCTGTGGGTTCTGCTGGCACTCTGTCTCCTAGGGGAAATCAGCACCATCAACAGAACAGGAAGAATAAGTGAAATAGCATTTATTAGAGATCTTTACCTAAATAACCTCACTTTGCATAAAAGGCAGCAGAAAAATTTATTCAGTCAAAAGCTGGTTCCACAGGATGGTATCAATGAGCACTGAGATCAAGTGTTCATGGAATCACTGCAGCAACTTTCTTGTCCTCCACATACCTCAGCAAATACTGTATAGTAGGTACATTGCTTATTCTGTCCAAGGACTGAGAATTCACCTTTTTAACAGTTTTATTAATTTAGGATTAATCTTAAGCACATATTCTATGAAGCAAATTTGAATCTTTTGGGCATGGAGGGAAAGGAAAGCGGAGACCTTGCCAAGTTATTCAGTATCCACACAATCATTCATTTCATGGGATAAAAAGCCCAAATCACTGTGGTTTATATGTTGAGGTATATCATGGCCTTTTTATGTCAATTAGAGGACAGTAAGGAAATTACTGGACTTAATTTCAACTTGAACCAAGAGCCTCAATAACTCTTCATAGTAACAAAAAAGCATACAGGAAGTAATAGAGCCTTTATATTCCTTTTTCAAAAGGGACAAATGAGGCACTCTGCTTTTCCTCCCTGAAATGTAACACCAAATGTAATATAAAATTTAAAGTAAAACTACCAGTAGTATGGATTCATTTTAAAAAATCTGGAAAACTACAATCAATATACAAGTTATGCTATAGCATAATATAATGTGAAAACATTGTATGCACAGTGAACCCATGGAAAGGGAAGAGAAAATATTTTCCCCTTTGCTCCCACAGAAAACAAGAAGTGCAGAGGACTGGCTTTTTTGCCTGCTTCTCTGTTTAGGACATGCATTTACAATAAATCAGGATGTGTAATTCCTCCCCTCATACAATAATAGATGACTGATTTATGTATTTTTAAAGTACTCAAGATGTTGGTTTTATTTTAACCCACTGATCTGTGCTAACACAAACCAGAAGTGACCTTGTTTCAGCTCTGAAATAAATGCCATACCCTTTAGCATCACTTGCTGCAATGGTGATCTGTGCAGAGTGCCACTCTCTGAGGTGTTTCAGGGCACCAATAGCAGGTAAGCAGTCCTTTAGCTTGGGTCCATCACATTCAACAGCCTGCAGGATTACATCAACCATTGCTCTGCCTACAAAATAGTTGTGTAAGACTCAAAGGATCATGATTCAGTAAGTTATTCAGTCATTTAAAGATACAATATTAATGGTTATCTCTGACTGCACTAAAATGGGCAAAAAGATCAAGTAACTTCGAGATTTAAACCACTTTTCACACAATTTAGCTCATCTCTTGCTGTTCCTCTTAGAAGAACACAAAGTATTTCAACCATTGCCTCACTGACAGTGGTTCTGGACCTTTCTCCTCTCATTCAGCACTGATAGATGAGATTTGTCTCCCATACAACTGAGCTATGTCATTTTCCTACTTTTAACACTCTAAACTGCTATTTTTCATTCTTCCTGAGTTCCTTTGCTACTCCAAATCAACTTCTGCAACATCATATAATGCTAACATGAAAGGTGATATGTATCTCCAGTTTACAAAATCCAAATCCAACAGTTCTGATGCATTTTCCTTCTCATCTTCTTGGCTCCTACCCACAAGGAAGCAGCTATGAAATCAGATGCAAGCCTAATGTCAGTATCTTCCTTTTTTTTAAATTAAAAAACAAGATAAACTCCAATGAGATTGGTGTTTAAAGACAGATTACCTGGGGCAGGCAATTTATCAGCTAATTGATGCAGACTTTCAGCAGCTTCATCATAGATACTGAAAATGAACAACAACATATTTGGAACCAAAATATAAACAAAGTAATGTAGAAACAAAAATTTACAACTAATGAATAGTGCCTGATGTAAGTATCTTACATCTTTAAAACTGTGCACAAACACACCTAAACTATGAGAAATCATCTCCTCTTTTACTAAGACAGAAAGGCCTAATGAAATTGAAATAATCTGCAGTAAAACTGGAAGTAGGATTCAAATTAGCAAGAAATTTTTGTATATATAGCATTTGCTTTTAGGAAACTGTTCAGTTATCCTGTAAAAATCATCTGTAACTAAAAATGTAAAGCTATGCTACACAAAATAAAAGGTTTTTTGGAACTATTGAAAGATTGTTCATAGTTAACTCTTGTTTTGGTAGTCACTCTCTCATTAAACTTTCTTGATCCCCTTGGGTTATGACTGTTAGATGTCAGATCACTATACTTCAAATGTTTAATTTAATTGTACTTTTCAATTTAAAAAATAATAATGCACCTACTCAGTCAGAGACAGTGACTCCCGACTGTTACTGTCATCTTCCTCCAAATTTTGGGTGGTTCCCAGGTTCTCATCAATGCTTGCCTGGTGAGAGTCTTCATTTTTCTGGGTGTCAACATTTATTTCCTCCCAGTCAGAACTACAGAACTAGTCAAACAAAAAGATTTAAATAAGCAAAAAGAGTTTTGAACATCAGTTTTAGCTTGTTCTACAGTCAGGCAGAGAGCTGAGGAGCTTATACTCTGAAGAAAGGCTGTCTCACCTGATAATAACCACAAATGACATGACTTGCAAAATACCACTTCTTTGCACCTGGAATACCAGCCACTGAGCATGCTGCAAAGAGATAAAACAATTATTTAAGTTAATCAATTCACTACAATCTATTCTTCCTGTTATAATAAACATCTCTGTTAAAAGGCTCTGAAATCATATAATGTGCAACAATTACTTGAGTTCTACTTTCCTTTGGCATTGTAATTAAGTTCTAAATGTATTAAGGAGTAGGTGAGTGCCTTGGCAAGTGTCTGTTACTGACCCTCTGACTGTTAGTAAGTAAGAAAATCTTTGACCTCTTCTTTATTCTGGGTAATATTGCTTTCTATTTGTATGATCTGTATCATACCTGAACTAAGTAACCCTTTTCAGAAATATGATTTACAGAGTTCACAAAATGAGATGCTCTATCAACATTTCTATGCAATAAAAAACACAGAAATTGAAAACAACACTCCCATCTTCATTAATTTTCAGAGTTTATAGTGGTTTTCCCATATGAATCCCAATTATATGACATCTGTGACAAGATGAGCTTAATAACAGTAGATATCCAAACCAAGAAAGTTTTTTCTTAACAAACAAAACCCCAAAACAACAAAAAACAAACACTCATCCCCTAAAAGTACTAAAGCAGATCTTCAGAAATCTATTCTAAGATGAAAAAATTATTTAATATTCATCAATTAAAGTTCTGAATTGTTACTTAACAGACAAATATTGCTTCCACTGAAAAAATTAAGGACATTATAGGAGTAATTAAAATATTACAAGCCCTTTCCTACTCTTACTTGGTCAACTGGACTGAAATTAGTCAACTTTTCAAACCCCTTCCTCTTCATTTCTCGCATCCAATCTGTCTAATCATCTCCTAACACCTCAGCTGCTGAAATGATGTCAGTTCTCCACAGAAACAGGAGCAGCAGCAACAAGCCCACACCACAGTAATTGGGTTTACTTAAATTTCTGACCTGTTTCCCCTAATAGAACATCCATAGGCCATTTCCTATCCAAATGATATTTGCCCTACCTCAGTCTCCATTGCCATATTTACCTGGGAATGTGCTCACATCCGCGTTTATAGATGCATTACAACTTTCCTTCAGGAACTGATACATGTTTGCAGCAGTCCCAGCTAGGGAAAAAAAATAGTATTTCTTAAAACTACGGAATTACGGAAGTTAAATCTTACTTTCCTGCAAACATAGTACAAAGTTCAGGCTGATATTAGAAGGCGAGATTAGGGGAGAATGAGAAAAGGGTTGGGTTTTTTAAGAGAACTGTCACCTGCAGACTCGCAGTTTAAAAAGGCCAATTTTCCTAAATTCTCAATTTAAGTCGTGTTCAGGAACACATTATAGAGTTACATATCAGCATCGCAATAAAGCAGGTACCCCCTTCAGTTTCTGCAGGTTAAAGGCACCAAAGACTTTCAGCCTGAAAGCAAAGCGGTGTTTAGGGAGGCAGCAGAGCCCCGCG